>JAMFTS010005129.1:0-15000 GCA_028095005.1 Rhynchospora pubera | reverse complement strand
ATCGATTCCTTTTTCAAATCCTGCTGCAGCTGCACGGGCCCTTCCCGCATGCCACAAATGTCCTACAAAAAAGAAGAATCCTAGAACAAAATGAGAGGTCGCTAACCAACTTCTAGGAGAGACATAATTGACTGCATTAATCTCAGTAGCTACACCACCTACTGAATTTAAAGAACCTAAAGGAGCGTGAGTCATATATTCTGCCGAACGTCGTTCTTGCCAGGGTTGTATGTCTTTTTTCAGCCTGCTCAAGTCCAAACCATTTGGACCCCTTAGAGGTTCTAACCAAGGAGCACGAAGATCCCAAAAACGCATGGTTTCTCCTCCAAAAATAACCTCCCCAGTCGGGGAACGCATTAGGTATTTACCTAAACCAGTAGGTCCTTGCGCGGACCCCACATTAGCTCCAAGACGTTGGTCTCTAACTAGAAAAGTAAATGCTTGAGCTTGAGAAGCTTCTGGCCCAGTGGGTCCATAAAACTCACTAGGATAAGCGGTATTATTGAACCAGACAAAACAACAAGCAATGAAACCAAAGACAGATAAAGCACCTAAACTATAAGACAAATAAGCCTCTCCGGACCATACAAATGCACGACGAGCCCATGCAAAGGGTTTGGTTAAGATATGCCAAATCCCACCAAGTATACAAATGGAACCTAACCATACATGTCCACCAATTATATCTTCTAAATCGTCCACACTAACAATCCATCCTTCTCCTCCAAATGGAGATTTTAGTAAATAACTAAATATTACGCTGGGACTAAGAGTTAAGTTGGTAATTTTTCTTACATCTCCCCCACCTGGAGCCCAGGTATCATATACGCCTCCAAAATAAACAGCTTTAAATACCAGAAGAAAAGCACCTAGACCTAACAAAATTAGGTGAATGCCCAAAATTGTAGTCATTTTATTTCTATCTTTCCATACATAACCGAAGAATGGAAAAGATTCCTCAAGAGTTTCTGGTCCAAGAAGAGCATGATAAATACCGCCAAAACCTAAGACTGCAGAGGAAATTAAGTGAAGTACTCCAGATACAAAGTATGGAAAGGTGTCTATAACTTCTCCTCCAGGACCTACTCCCCAACCTAAAGTTGCTAGGTGTGGAAGTAAAATTAATCCTTGTTCATACATAGGTTTCTCTGGTACGAAATGAGCCACTTCAAATAAATTCATTGCTCCGGCCCAGAATACGATTAATCCAGCATGAGCTACATGAGCTCCAAGTAGTTTACCGGACAAATTGATAAGTCTAGCATTCCCGGCCCACCAAGCAAAACCAGTGCTTTCTTGGTCACGGCCCGCTAAAGCTAAAGTTCCATTAAAGAGCGTTTCCACGTGGTAAAACCTCCTCAGGGAATATAAGGTTTTCATGAGGCTGATCCTGAGCCGCCATCCAAGCACGAATACCTTCGTTTAAAAGAATATTTTTGGTGTAGAAAGTCTCAAATTCAGGATCTTCCGCTGCACGGATTTCTTGGGAAACAAAGTCATAGGCACGTAGGTTCAGAGCGAGACCCACTACCCCAACAGCACTCATCCATAAACCGGTTACTGGTACAAATAGCATAAAGAAATGTAACCAACGTTTATTGGAAAAAGCAACCCCAAAGATTTGGGACCAAAATCGGTTAGCAGTGACCATCGAATAAGTCTCTTCGGCTTGAGTTGGGTTAAAAGCACGGAATGTATTTGCACCATCACCATCTTCGAATAGAGTATTTTCCACAGTAGCACCGTGAATAGCGCATAGCAGGGCTGCACCTAATACTCCAGCAACTCCCATCATATGAAAAGGGTTCAATGTCCAATTATGAAATCCTTGGAAGAAGAGGATGAATCGAAATATAGCTGCTACACCAAAACTAGGTGCAAAGAACCAACCAGATTGACCTAGTGGATAAATTAGGAATACGGAAACAAAAACAGCGATTGGACCAGAGAATGCAATCGCATTATAAGGTCGCAATTGAACTGATCGAGCAATTTCGAATTGACGCAACATAAAACCTATTAGTGCAAAAGCACCGTGGAGAGCAACAAAAGTCCACAGACCCCCTAATTGACACCAGCGGGTAAAATCTCCTTGTGCTTCAGGGCCCCATAGTAACAACAAAGAATGTGCTAGACTATTCGCAGGAGTAGAAACTGCAGCGGTTAAAAAATTGCAACCTTCCAAATAGGAACTAGCCAATCCATGAGTATACCATGAAGTTACAAAAGTTGTACCTGTAAACCAACCCCCTAAAGCAAAATAAGCACAAGGAAAGAGCAAGAGGCCCGACCATCCTACAAAAACGAAACGGTCTCTTCGTAACCAGTCATCCATAATATCAAATAAATCATTTTGATCTTTGGTAAATCTACCAAGAGCTATAGTCATAGTGATCCTCCTGTTCAATTACTTCAACCATTTTCGAACACCTCATGGTAATTCTAAGGCATATGATAGTTCAATCATCTATGGATGATTTCTCCTTCAATGCCCTTTTATTTACAATGGGTTTCGAAGATACAAGTTCTTTTTTTTTCTATTAAGCCACAAAATAATCTAGGCAAATTCATGAGCTTGACCGGATTATTGCTTATTAACAATATGGAAATCCTGAACTGCTTTATGAGTCATATCTTCTATGACTCATATCTCAGAATATATCTTTTAAGAAGATATCGTAAAAAAACAAAAAATTTCCTATTTTTTCATACCATTAAATAGAATATGAAATAATGGTATCTTTGAAAGAGAAATCCTTTTCTTCCCTTCCTTCCCTATTGTATTGGCAAAACAACAAAACAATATTAATTCGTGAAGGAAAGATATTTCAAAATCGATTTTTGAAGTAAACTTTTCTCAATATTTTCTATATAACAGAAAGGAATAATAATTTGATCCTATAGAATCAATATCCAATAACAAAAATATCAAATCGTAAATATTGGCAAATTCTTGTTTTGCTGTGGTCTAAGGAAATAAAAAGAATCCGCTTATGCTTAGAAAATCTTATCTATTATCGAATTTAATTATCAGAATAGTTGATAGAGTCATTATTCAATGAGTTAGGTCCACTTATTTTTTCGTTTCGTTTTGAAAGAAAATAGTGGATTTTCTAAGAAAAATGTAGATGTAGAAATAAGAACACTTTTTTGGTTTGCAAATATTCTAGAATATTTCCGTTATGTCATGCCTCCCAGAACAAAAAATTGGAATATTGAAACATTAATAAGACTATGTCACTCACTATGGCCAAACTACTCCTAAGAAGATTCAATTATTCCAATTAGTCATTATGAGAATGGGATATTCATTCTCATAAAATAACGAAAAAAAATTCAAATTCATTATATTCTTTCTCATTTTTATGCTCATTTTTTCTTTTTTTTTTTTTTTTTGACAGAGTTCGCTTGAAGAACAAGGTATAAAATTTGAGTTTAGTGGAAAAGAAAGGCTTTCTTGGATTTGAACCGATGACTTTCGGCTTCCCAAACTCCTTATCTATTATTCAAAAACGCAATCATAGCATCATTTTGGATAGTGAGAACTGAGTGGGGTTATTGTCTATGTTTATCGTTGACCTCTCTCTAGAATAGAATCGGTTGGGAAGTCCGAGTTTACCCTGTGGCTGATGTCACTTTGTCGGATTCTTCAAATTTCCTCCGAATTCTCATTAGTCCTAAGGAAAAAACCTGTAAAAAAATTCTTTTTTGTTTTTTGGTGCTAAAAAAAACCTCATTTCATGTTTACTGCTGATCAGTTCATGGATGTCATCTTACGAAATGAATAGTAGCGAGAGCCCTTTATCAGATTTGAACTGATGACTTACGTCTTACCATGGCGTTACTCTACCTCTGAGTTAAAAGGGCATATCCATTTGATTAATGAATTAGCCATTTTCCTTTTTCATTAGAAGGGGTTCGCATAATTAATTTATAACAGATTTACATAGTCAGAAATATTACTTACAGATTTTTTGAGAATATCTATTCTATTTGAATAGATATACTCCTATAAGGCATAGGAATTTATTCAGAAACAATCTATTTTTTTACACCAAAATAGGGTAAATGGGCTAATTCCACCTACATTGATATAAGTTCAATAAATTCTATTGAAATAGGTGATGAAAAATTTCATACTATGTATGAACGGAAACACCGAATCTTTTTGAATGAAATAGAAAAGAGAATTTTCTGATTTTCTTTATAGCTTAGTGTGCAGTATATTTGATTTGAACATCAAAGGAAGCAATGAGCTATGCTTTACTCAAGTTAAAATGAAGTATTTCTCTTCTTTCGAGCAGGCTAATTAAATAATTACCTAAATTGAAGAAATGCTTCAACCGATCTTTTTTTGTTAGATCCCTTTTCTTAGAATTTAGCATAGGATGGTTCATGAATCAATTATCAAATAAAAAAATCCTAAAACGCCATAAAATGGCGTATAAACGCTCTAAAAGGTATTTTGATGACAAAATGACACAAAATTCTAACAATTGAAAAAAAAAAACGCCGATTTAAGCGTATTTAAGCATGTATTGAACGAAGTGTTAGGCATATAATATATTGACAGTAAAAAAATTCGTAATATAATTGAAATACTGACTTCTTACGATATGTAAACAGATTTGCCCTCATCGTCTAGCGGTTAGGACATCTCTCTTTCAAGGAGGCAGCGGGGATTCAAATTCCCCTGGGGGTAAGGTAAAAAGTTGATAATATTTTCTCAAGAAACCTAATGATGAATTACCCCAGGTCAAGAAACCTAAGATGAATTCTCCCGTGTTTATCAAGAAGCCTAGGGTTAAGGAAGAATTAACCCTAGAATTATCCAGGGTCGATGCCCGAGCGGTTAATGGGGACGGACTGTAAATTCGTTGGCGATATGCCTACGCTGGTTCAAATCCAGCTCGGCCCATTATTATTGTTTTATGAACAATAATGCTGTTCTATGAATACGTATATTAGAAATTAATATAATTGATTTATCCTCTTTTTATATTTGGCATTTCCTTTTCTTTAAGGACTTCAAGAAAAGGAAATGCCAAACCATCCATTCCATTCATTCATTACATGAATGAGAAGAGTGCATGTATGTATACATATTCTACATACATTCTCATTCATTTTTCTTTCTAAGAATGGAACGTTTTTTAAGTTCAGTAATACCTTTCATAAAGTCTCATGAAAAAAGAAAAAAAGAAAAGATTACTAGTAATCTGTGTCACTAGTACTATGATATATATCATATGTGAAAAGGGGATATATATCAATATACCCTTTTGTAAAAAAGGTACAGCTAAATGGAATGGTATTCCATTTATACTTGCTTCGCTGGGATTGTAGTTCAATCGGTCAGAGCACCGCCCTGTCAAGGCGGAAGCTACGGGTTCGAGCCCCGTCAGTCCCGAACTAGAATCCGAAAAATTTATTGAATTTTTTTTCCTTTCTCGTGGAAAAAGGGAAGCATAAAACAAGCAAGATCTCTTTTTTAATAATTATGGGAATGAATATCTCTTTTGTTTTCGTTTCGTATTTTTCAACCACATAAATATCGATGCAGAAATCTTATTTTTTTGACTATTATCTATTGATTGATACGGTAATGATTTCTCATATACTGATTTTTCGAATACTATCAAAGACTATATTTAGTCTTTGATTTATACCATCAACACTCCTTTTTTTTTCAACTGTTCTTGATCAACGAAATTATCCCATTTTACTATGATATACAAGTTTGATTCATTTTTTTTGATAAAAAATCAACTTTGTATAATTACCTTCAAAAACAAAGTAGTTTGAATATTAAACTAAACTTCTTTGAGTTTTTAGTTCCGATTTTTTGTATATGCTCTACTATTCTCATTCAACTAGTAGACTAAAATTTGGAATGTATGCATTTCATTCCAAATCCGAAAAAGGAGAGACTCACTAAAATAAAAGAGAAGGCCAAGAAATAAGCCTTTTCAGTGAATTTCTTTCTTGGAATATTTGATTTTTTGTGTATTCTTTCTCCCATGGTACTTCGAGTCTTTTTTTTTGATATGTGTATAACTGACTATAGGATTTGAGTCATATAAAAATGCTTAATTGTATTTAATTTCTAATTGAAAAAGCAAGGAAAATTTTTTGAAGATTAAAGAAGACAGACAGTAAGTTCTAGAACACAAAAAGTGGAAAAGGTTTCAAATCCAATAAAAAAATCCCATTCTCAAATTAGTATGGGTAAAAAAAAGATCTTCCTATGTTATACGATTGAATTCTCAATGATGAATTGATTTGATAGATCAGATATCCTTTATTATGAATAAAGGATCCAATTCAATATTATCAGGATGCAAGCCATCTTTTAAAAATTTCTGTATTTATAGGAGCTCAATATCTCCTCTCTATGGGATTACATCCCGACCGAGTTATTGCGAAAACAAAAAAAGGGAAAAATGAGATTATGGAAGTCAATATTCTCGCATTTATTGCTACTGCACTGTTCATTCTAGTTCCTACTGCTTTTTTACTTATTATCTACGTAAAAACAGTCAGTCAAAATGATTAAATTGAATCAAACTTGATTTGGAAATTCTTATCCATCATTAAAAAAATAAAAGAAAGCTTTCAAAAAAAAAAAAAAAGAATCCCAAGTTTTAACTAAAACGAACGCGAATTCTCTACTGCGAAAGAAAGAACTATATTCTTTCGCAGTAGAGAATATTCCCTACTATAGGTTATTTTCGATTAATGACGTTAGGAATTTTTTGGTTCAAAAATTTCCTATCTATCATGTCTAGATTTTGGTTTTAAAATACAACGAAACTAGAATCAATCCTTGATTATGGAATCAAATGAATTATTATTCATTATTTTTTTCTATCCTATGAAATACCGTATTCTTTTCAGTGGTATCTTGTGAAAGAGAGACAAGCTTTTATAAAGCTTTGCAAGAAAAAGGATCCATCCATCAAACAATTGATATTATTTGATTACTCAATCGATTTCTCAATAAATTCTCTTAACTAAAGTCCACTCCTTCCCCATACTACAAGTGAAAGTGAAAATGTAAAGACTACCATTAAAGCAGCCCAAGCAAAACTGACTAAATCCATATGAATTGTTCTCCTATTTCTATGAAGTAAATATTCGATTATTGATCAATAATCATAATCAAATTTTTAGTATAGTAAAGAGTCAAAAAAAGATTCTGATTTCTATTTATAAGGCTGTTGAGAAACCAATAAAAAAATATATTGTGCTTCGAATATATAGAATTCCTCATGAAATTAGAAAACCTTAAGGACAGATAATTTTGCCGTACAAACTTTTTTTTTGAAAAAAACCCAAATGGATTATAAAGATACATAACTATCATTATTGTAGACTTTCCATATTTTTTATTTTACCTAAGCTTATTGCCTCTCTTTTTATGAAAGAGAGAAAGGCTGTTACTAAAACTCTTAAACCTATTTCTTGATTTTTTTGAATTCCACTGGATAAGTTTTTTGATTTTGTCGAACTAGGAATTAGAAAAATCCAGTATCAACAAATTGGATTTTAAGAATAACATATAGAAAACGGAATTCTAAGTATCTTGTTGAAAAGGCGACACCCAGATTTGAACTGGGGATAAAGGATTTGCAGTCCCCTGCCTTACCGCTTGGCCATGTCGCCAAATGCAATCCAAAATTCATCAAAAAGATTCAATTTTTTTTTCTTTAATCCATTAATTTTGTTTATTTCTTTCCGAAAAAGAAGGAGAGTTCTATTTTGTATTGGATTTATTCAAAATAGATCGTTATCTTCGATCAATTCTATTTCAAAACGCATACTCTTTAAATGAAATGAAGAACTTCTTCTTTTGATCTTTTCAAGAATTCTTGAAAGGATCAAAAAGGATTTTCGGTGATAGATTCCAAAATTTAGGTCAAATTAGAACCATTAACTAGAATTTGATTTTGAATAATAATCATTATTCATTTTATTTCGGATTTTTTGATTTGTTATCTTAAAATAACAAAGAATTCTTAAATTGATATTATATCTTCAATTGCATATCGTATCTTTAATACGATAAACAAAATCAAATTGATATACAATTGATCAGTATCAATTGCTTGAAAAAATCAAGCCTTTTTCTCCTTTTCAATTCGAAATTTTGAAAATGAGGAATTCGAATTCAACATTCATTTATATGTAATGTAAACCCCAGAATAGAAATAATTACATAGATTCTAAGTAAGAATCTTACTTATGCATATACTATCCCAAACTAGAGAGAATTTTTTGCACCGTATCGAATGTATTGAATACAATAACTATATGATCTAGTTCGAACTCTGTTGTTCCAAATGCAATTCCAAAAAAATTGGAATATGCAGATGAATAGATAACTATACCAACATGCCCTTACAAAATACTATTTGATTAGTATAATCATTTTGTTATGCAATTCAATACTATTTTATCAATTCTAGGAATTGAATATGTTATTCTTAGTAATAAGAAACTATTACGATAAATAAATAAGATTCCTATTACGATAAATAAATAAGATTTTCCGAATTTTTTTGAACATCAAGTTTTACATGATTTAGTAAAGAGAATAGAAATTTGATCATTACTAGATCGATCTTAGGGGTCGATGAATAATGAGCAACTAATGGGATTTTTTTCGTGAAAAAGAAAGCTTCAGATCAAGATAAGATGATCCGGAATGAAAACGAGGGGATGTCCACAATACCTGGGTTTAATCAGATACAATTTGAGGGTTTTTGCAGATTCATTACTAAAGGCTTGACGGAAGAACTTGATCAGTTTCCAAAAGAAAAAATGGAAGATATAAATCAAAATCTGGAATTTCAATTATTTGTGGAAAGATATCAATTGATAGAACCCTTGATAAAAGAAAGAGATGCTATCTATGAATCACTTACATATTCTTCAAGAATATATGTACCCGCAGGATTAATTCGAAAAATCAGTAGAAATATGCAAGAACAAACCGTTTTTATAGGAAATATCCCTATAATGACTTCCCTAGGAACATTTATTATAAATGGAATATATAGAACTGTGATCAATCAAATATTGCAAAGTCCTGGTATTTACTACCGTTCAGAATTGGATAATAAGGGAATTCCTGTCTATACCGGGACTATAATATCAGATTGTGGAAGAAGGTTCAAATTAGAAATGGATAGAAAATCAAGGATATGGGCGCGTGTGAGTAGGAAACAAAAGATATCTATTTTAGTTCTATTATCAGCTATGGGTTTGAATCTGAAAGAAATTCTAGAGAATGTTTGTTACCCTGAGATTTTTTTGTCTTTCCTGAATGATAAGACAGAAATACAGATTAGTTCAAAAGAGAATGCGATTTTGGAGTTTTATAAAAAATTTTCTTCTATAGAAGAGGAAGATATGGAATTTTCAGAATTCTTATATCAAAAATTATATCATGAATTTTTTGAAAGAAAATGCGAATTAGGAAGGATTGGCCGACGAAACATGAACCGGAGGCTAAATCTTGATATACCCCAGGATAATCTATTTTTGTTACCACGAGATGTATTGGCTGCTGCGGATCATTTGATCGAAATCAAATTGGAAATGGGTACACTTGATGAAATGAATCACTTGAAGAATAAACGTATTCGTTCTGTAGGAGATCTCTTACAGGATCAATTCAGATTGGCTCTCTTTCGTTTAGAAAAAACGATTCGGAATACTATATCTTTAGCAATCCGTGATGAGAAATGGGTATCAAGTCCTCAAAAGTTGGTAAGTTCAACTTCATTAACAACTACTTATGAATCGTTTTTTGGCCTTCACCCCTTATCGCAAGTTTCAGATCAAACTAATCCATTAGCACAAGTCGCTCATGGACGAAAATGGAGTTTTTTGGGTCCTAGAGGGTTGACGAGTCGAACTGCTAGTTTTCGGATCCGAGATATACATCCTAGCTACTATGGGCGTATTTGCCCAATTGATACATCCGAAGGTATTAATGTTGGACTTAATGGATCGTTAGCTATTCATGCGAGGATTGGTCATTGGGGATCTATAGAGAGTCCGTTTTATAAAATACCTGAGAAACCAAGAAAAAAAGAAGCACAGATGGTTTATTTATCACCAACTCGAGATGAATATTATATGGTAGCAGCAGGAAATTCTTTGACCTTGAATCGCGGTATTCAAGAGGAAGAGGTTGTTCCCGCTCGATACCGTCAAGAATTCCTAACTATTGCGTGGGAACAGATTCATCTTCGAAGCATTTTTCCCTTCCAATATTTTTCTATTGGAGCTTCCCTTATTCCTTTTATCGAGCATAATGACGCAAATCGAGCTTTAATGAGTTCGAATATGCAGCGCCAAGCAGTTCCACTTTGTCAGTCCGAGAAATGTATTGTTGGAACTGGATTAGAAGGCCAAACGGCTGTAGATTCGGGGTTTTCAGTTATAGCTGGACATCCGGGAAAGGTCTTTTTTACTGATAATCACAAGATCCTTTTATCAAGGAATGGGAATATTTTAAGTATTCCTTTAGTTAAGTATCAAGGTTCCAACAAAAAAACTTTGATCCACCAAAAATCCCGGGTTCAGAGAGGTAAATGTTTGAGAAAAGGTCAAATTTTAGCAGACGGTGCCGCTACAGTTGGTGGGGAACTCGCTTTAGGGAAAAACATATTGGTAGCTTATATGCCATGGGAGGGTTACAATTTTGAAGATGCAGTACTAATTAGCGAACGTCTGATATATGAAGATATTTTTACGTCTTTTCACATTCGGAGATATGAAGTTAAGACTTATGTGACAATTGAAGGCCGTGAAATAATCACTAAGAAAATACCTCATCTGGAGACTCATTTCCTCCGCAAGCTAGATAGGAATGGGATTGTGATGCTGGGATCTTGGGTAGAAACAGGTGATATTCTAGTAGGTAAATTAACGCCAATGATGGAGGATGAATTGGTACCAGAGGATAGGTTATTAGGAGCTTTATTTGGTAATGATTTAGGCACTACAAAAGAAACTTCTCTAAGACTGCCTATAGGGGGAAGAGGTCTCGTTATTGATACGAAATGGATTGAGAAGGACGATTCGAGTGGTATTTTAGAAATGATTTCTGTATATATTTTACAGAAACGTAAAATCAAGGTAGGTGATAAAGTAGCTGGAAGACATGGCAATAAAGGTATCATTTCCAAGATTTTGCCTCGACAAGATATGCCCTATTTGCAAGATGGAACACCTGTTGATATGGTCTTCAATCCTTTAGGAGTACCTTCACGAATGAATGTGGGACAGCTATTTGAATGCTCGCTTGGATTAGCAGGGGATCTGCTAAAGAAACATTATCGAATAGCACCCTTTGATGAAAGATATGAGCAAGAGGCTTCGAGAAAACTAGTCTTTTCTGAATTATATGAAGCCAGTAAACAAACAAAAAATCCATGGGTATTTGAGCCTGAATACCCTGGAAAAAGCAAAATATTTGATGGAAGAACAGGAGATCCTTTTGAACAACCCGTTCTAATAGGAAAGTCCTATATTCTAAAATTAATTCATCAAGTTGATGATAAAATTCATGGGCGTTCTACTGGGCCTTACTCACTTGTTACACAACAACCCGTTAGAGGAAGGGCTAACCGAGGGGGACAACGAGTAGGAGAAATGGAAGTTTGGGCTCTAGAAGGATTTGGTGTTGCTCATATTTTACAAGAAATGCTTACTTATAAATCTGATCATATTAGAACTCGTAAAGAAATAATAAATACTATGCTTACTGGAGGAAGAACTCCTAACCCCGACGATGATGTGCCAGAAACTTTTCGAGTACTTGTTCGGGAACTACGATGTTTGGCTCTAGAACTGAATTATTTCCTTGTATCTGAAAAGAACTTCCAGATTCATAGGAAGGACGTGTGATCTGAATTAAGCATCCTTTCAATCTTTTTTTATGATGGACCAGTATAAACATCAACAACTTCAAATTGGACCAGTTTCTCCTCAACAAATAAAGGCTTGGGCGACCAAAATCCTACCTAATGGGGAAATAGTTGGAGAGGTAACAAAACCTCAAACTTTTAATTATAAAAGCAATAAACCAGAAACAAATGGATTGTTTTGCGAAAAAATCTTTGGACCCATAAAAAGTGGAGTTTGTGCGTGTGGAATTTCTAAAGAGATTGGGGCTGAAAAAGAAAACCCAAGATTTTGTGAAAAATGTGGGGTAGAATTTGCTAATTCTCGGATACGAAGATATCAAATGGGGTACATCAAACTTGCATGTCCAGTGACTCATGTGTGGTATTTAAAACGTCTTCCTAGTTATATTGCGAATCTTTTAGATCAACCCCTTAAAGAATTAAAAAGCCTAGTATATTGCGGTGTGTGATTTGATCAAAATTCTCATTTGACAGGTTCGAATTGAGAAACTGTCATCCCATTCGATCCATTTGGGATGCCCTTGGTCTGACATGTGTTTTGGAAGAAATAACATGAAACTTAGGATTTTTGGTGTATTCTATACTTCCAATTTGAAGGGGAATTAATCCATGGTCGATTCCGTAATAGATAAACAGGAATAGCTAGTTATACCTTGTGAAAATCGTTTTTCATGAGATTTACCATTCCATCTCTTTCAGAGAAAGATTTTGCTTAATCAAGCAAATTATAGTACGGTTACAGGAGTTTATCTATCGCATATATGCTTCAAGGGATATTAAGACATAACCGCCGAGGTGAGTAGGGGACCTAAAAGATTAAATGGAATGAGATATAGACAAATAAATCCCGTATGAATTCAAGAATCAAAAGTCTTGAAGAGACTTCATAAGGGAAGTAGACTACTCAAGAATTTTACATTCTCATTTTTGATAAGTAATTCATTTATCATATTGAAGTAAAAGAAGAATGAATCAACGAGAGATTTGTTTTTACTGGGAACTTGAGTAAAGAGTAGTTCTTTGTAACGTTTTATCTAAAAAAGTCTAAAAATAAGAAAGAACTCCTTTTTTATTTAGTGCAACTACTTGAGCCGGATGAGAGGAAACCTTCACGTCCGATTTGAAAGGGGGGGAATCCTATAGGAACCTATCTCGATTGTTCTTTTGCTAGGCCCATAGCTAAAAAACCGATTTTTTTACGATTACGAGGCTTATTCGAATATGAAATCCAATCCCGGAAATACAACATTCCACTTTTTTTTAGTACCCGAGGCTTCAAGACATTTCAAAATCGAGAAATTCTGGCAGGAGCTGATGCTATTAGAGAGCAATTAGCTGATTTAGATTTACGAATTCTTATCGAGAATTCATTAGTAGAATGGAAACAATTAGCGAACGAGAAATCTATTGGAAATGAATCAGAAGATATCAAAATTCAAATAAGAAAGAATTTTTTGATTAGACGTATGGAATTAGCTAAACGTTTTCTTCAAACAAATATAGAACCAGAATGGATGATTCTGTACTTTTTACCAGTTCTTCCTCCCGAATTGAGGCCTATTATTCAGATAGATGGGGGTAAACTAATAAGTTCGGATATTAATTGAGCTTTATAGAAGAGTGATTATTCGGAATAATGATCTTAGCAGACTATTAGCCTCAAATACCTCTCCGGACACAGATGTTGTAATTTCTCAGGTCAAATTATTACAAGAAGCTGTAGATATACTTCTTGATACTGGGGTCCACGGAGAACCGAAGTGGGATAGTTATATAAAGTTTACAAATCTTTTTCAGATATAATTGGAGGGAAAGAGGGAAGATTTCGTGAGACTTTGCTTGGGAAACGGGTTGATTATTCAGGGCGTTCTGTTATTGTTGTAGGTCCTTTTCTTTCATTACATCAATGTGGATTACCTCGAGAAATCGCAATAGAGCTTTTCCAACCATTTCTAATCCGCGATTTAATTAGGAAACATTTCGCTTCTAACACAGCGACTGCTAAAAGGCAGATTAGAGAGCGCGAAAAAGAACCTATTGTATGGGAAAATACTTCGAGAAGTTATGCAGGGGCATCCTGTATTATTAAATAGAGCGCCCCACTTTGCATAGATTAGGCATATTGGCCTTCCAACCTATTTTAGTGGAAGGGCGCGCTATTTGTTTACACCCATTGGTTTGTAAGGGTTTTAATGCAGACTTTGATGGAGATCAAATGGCTGTTCATTTACCTTTATCTTTGGAAGCCCAAGCGGAGGCTCGTTTACTTATGTTTTCTCATATCAATTTGTTATCTCCTGCTATTGGAGACCCTATTTGTGTACCAACTCAAGATATGCTTATCGGACTCTATGTATTAACCACCGGGAGTCGTCGAGGGATTTGTGCAAATAGGTATAATCGAAATAAGTATAATCTATATACTTACAAAAACTGTAAAAATAAACCAGTTGACAATCAAAACAATAGCTATGATACAGAAAAAGAACTTTATTTTTCTAGCTCATATGATGCACTTGGAGCTTATCGGCAAAAAAAAATTGGTTTAGATAGCGCTTTGTGGCTCCGATGGAAACTAGATCCATGTGTTATTGGGTCAAGTGAGGTTCCCATTGAGGTTCAATATGAATCTTTGGGTGCTTCTCATGAGATTTATGGGCACTATCTAATAATAAAAAAACGCAAAAGATGAAATCCGGTATATATACATTCGAACCACTCTTGGTCATATTTCTTTTTATCGAGAGATAGAAGAAGCCATACAAGGGTTTAGTCAAGCCCGGTAATATTCGTACACTATCGAAACTCAAAAAAATCGATTGGGTGATGCTCTTTCTGGTCGGTGAAATTTGATTCGGTTTTTTTCTAATTTCACTAGTATCAAAATTTTTGAATGTCTGCATGAATTCGGATTAAAATAAAGGAAATTCTATCTTCAAATCACTGACTCATGTCTATTGTCGAATCCCACTCAGCAAGATATAGAGGTAATTATGACAGAACAACAAGCCTTTTACAATAAAGGTCATAAATGGAACTGCTATGAAACGACTTATTA
>JAMFTS010005123.1:0-29082 GCA_028095005.1 Rhynchospora pubera | reverse complement strand
TCAATATGGGATGGTTATAAGTTTCTTTTACTAGAATTGCAAACTTACTAGTAGTTTATTTCTAAAAAGAGTCGGGTATTTAGATGAATTTCGAGGACGAAATATTTTTTTTAGGAGGGAGGAATGTTACATCCTGAATTTTCACCGTTTCTGAAATTTTTTTTTCTTTTAGTGAAATTTTGATAATTCATGACTGAAATTCTAATTTGAGTGATTTTATTTTCAAAAATTTAAATTTTACATTCACTGTTATTTATGTTAGGAATGTGAAAACTTTATTAGTATCTTAGAAATTTCTTTTGAAAGTAATCCTTGCTTTTCTCTCAATTAATTTAGACGTGGGGTTCATATTGTATTTCTCATAATTTGTAATAAGCAAACAAATATGTTTGAAGACATGTTACAGTTTTGTTTTATTTGGAAGCTAGAAAATTTTCATAACAAATTGTGTAATATCTAGTAATTAAATTATGTCCAAGTTAAAGTTAAGGTGATTGTGAACAACGCACAAGTCCAAAGTTCAAGTTGATTACTTTTCCTTTAATAATTTCTGGGATAATATATGAGTTAGAATATTAGAGTGGAAAATGGTTCCCACAAGGCAGCCGCATAAAATCATTAACCTATTAGCTCCAACCATATATTCTCTCTCCTTATTTTTCTCCCCATTTAACCCATTACAGTGACCCAGTTACCAACTTTAAAAGAAGACCTGCGCCTCTCTTTATCCTTTCTTTCTCCATGACCGTAAGTTCCAAACCTCAATGGTGTCATGCAACCTGGTTCTTTCAAACTGAAAATCCACAAATAAATACCGAAATAGCTAGAAAGCTTGTTGTTTGTACCGATCTCCACTTAATTTCATCGAAATCAAGCTGTTCAAACTCAAGAGGAAGTTAGGGTTTGAGGGTATAATCAACTACTTCGTGACTCGTGGAGTAAATTAAAAGAATTAGTAAGTAATTCTCAGATTTTCTTATCAATTCTAATGAGGTTTTGTAGTGATTTATGAAGTATTATCCTGGAATTTGATATGAGCTTTCATCTCTTGTTTTGTCCTACTTGTAATTAGTATTACGTAAGAATATGATTATGTGGGTTCTTATAAGTATGGCTGATCACACTATTAAAGAAGGATTCACTACATAAAATTCCACAAAAAAAAAAGATTGTTAATGGGCTGAAACCCGAACTGGTACAGTTTGGTACCAAAGATATTAGAATCCGAAAGTAATATCATTGGTTACACTTGATGCAAATAATCAGGTCTTGCTAAAGAGAGCCATGATATAATCATATATTTATGCGTTGAATATTTCTAGTTTGGCTTACAAATTTCGATTTGGTACCACAATGTGGTCTGTCCAAATATATAGGTTGTCTATCACTGTTGTCATATCTTGTTCCTCTCAAATTGTCTTGTATATGCTGGTCCTTATAATTTTAGTGGTGTATAGCGAAGATTTTTTTTTAGCTTTCTGTGTTGTTTGTGTGACCATGGGTTTTTACTTAATACATAGACATAGAGTCGGACACTGACTGATGGGCCGCTACGGTGAAAGTTCCGGTAAAGGTACGGATTTCACTCGAGTTTTAATTACATGATATATTATTAATATGCATTTTCGTTTCATAATTACTTTTCATTCGTGAGATATATTTTATGTATATGTATATTGATGCATGATTGAAAAATGACATATTGAATGGTATTCGATTGAAATGTGATTTGATTGAGGTAAGTACATATCGTGTAGTTGAGATAGACACTCGTAATGTTTGGAGGTGGAGTCATGACCCATCCTATCGAGCATTGTGTAATAGGCGCTTATATTTTAGATTTGGTACTATTTTTTTTTTTTATTTGTTGCACTCTTGATTTTCGATTGTTTGAATTGTGCTATCAATCGTTAATAACCCTCTTAGAAAGTGAGTTGCGATATCTGAATATCTGTCTGGCCATTGGCAGCCCTCATAGGAGGTGACTCGTGGCATATCTGAATATCAGTCTGGCCATTGGCAGCCCTCATAGAAGGTGACTCGTGGCATATCTGAATATCTGTCTGGCCATTGGCAGCCCTCATAGAAGGTGACTCGTGGCATATCTGAATATCTGTCTGGCCATTGGCAGCCCTCATAGAAGGTGACTCGTGGCATATCTGTCTGGCCATTGGCAGCCCTCATAGAAGGAGACTCGTGGCATATCTGAATATCTGTCTGGCCATTGGCAGCCCTCATAGAAGGTGACTCGTGGCATATCTGAATATCTATTTGGCCATTGGCAGCCCTCATAGAAGGTGACTCGTGGCATATTTGTTTGGTCGTCGGTAGCCTTCATAGAAAGTGTCTCGCGACATATTTGAATTGGAGGATGGGAAAAGAAACTGGACTTGCATACTAGATATTTGTCTTAACCAAATGAGTCAACATTTATTATAATTTGGAATTTGAATTGTTATGAAAGTGATTATCGAGCTTAAATTACATATTGCAATGATTTAATTAATTTGACATTGCTATGTCTGTTTGAAACAAGATGTGAATGTTTTTTTTACATGTTAGACGTTACATACTATTAATTGCTTTTCCAGGGAATTGAAATTACTGGTGTCATGCTTTGAATTTTAAATAATTTTGAAGAGTATTGAATTTATTTCATAATTAGATTGCTTGATCGAAATTTTATATTTAATTTTTTTTTTAAAATAAATGTTGATTTGAAAATTACTTAGCTCAGTCATGTATTTAGTTCCAACGCATGATAATCAAAACTCAAGTGGCTGGAACTGAATACCGTACTGAGATAAAATTTATTTATCTCATTTCGTACTTTTTGTATGTTTTCCACAATTGGTTGTGGGTTCCAGGTTTCAGATCAAGTGGTGGACAGAAAGACGAGTAGCGGGCCATTGGATTCTGTGTTAGCAACCCATATGAACCAGACTATTATAGGATTTATTTTATAATTGAGTAAATAATTATTAAATTTATATCTAACATGTATATTAATTGTGCATAATCAACATTAATTTGTAAAATAAGCATTTGTAAGCCTTGCGGGTGCATTAGGCATTCGCGGCGGGCACTCTGTCGTGTGTTGTCCAGTTACAGTATTTGACGGGGTGTCACAATTTTTTCGCAATAATCTACATTAAAACTCTTTATAATGTCTTGAATATAATTCATATGTTATTTATTAAAAAATATTAGATTATACATGGTAATTACGCATATAAAGTTCAAATAATGCAATCAGCATCCTTTAAGTATTTCAATCCTTAGTGGATTCATTATATGTTATTTCATCGCAATAATCTACATTTAAACTCTTTATACTGTCTTGAATATGATTCATATGTTATTTATTCAAAAAGATTGGATTATACAAGGTAATTACGCATATAAAGTGCAAATAATGCAATGTTCAGTATCATTTAAGTATTTCAATCCTTAGTGGATTTATTCTAAGTCATTTCATCGTAATAAAATACATTTAAACTCTATATACTGTCTAGAATATGATTCATATGTTATTTATTCTAAAATATTGGATTATAAATGGTAATTACGAATATAAATTGTAAATAATGCAATTCCGAGCATCATTTCAGCATCTCATTCGTTTCTGGATTAATTCTAAGTCATTTCATCAAAACAATCTACATTTAAACATTTTATACTGTCTAGAATTTGATTCATATTTTATTATTTAAAAAGATTGGATTATACGCTTATAAAGTGCAAATAATTCAATTCTGAGCATTAATTGAGCATTTCAATCGTTCGTTGATTCATTCTAAGGCATTTCATCACAATAATCTACATTTAAACTCTTTATACTGTCTAGAGTATGATTCATATGTTATTTATTCAAAAAATATTGGATTATACACGGTAATTACTCATATAAAGTGAAAAGAATGCAATCGTTTATGGATCATTCTTTGTCATTTCATCACAATAATCTATATTTAAACTCTTTATACTGTCTTGAAAATGATTCATATGTTATTTATTAAAAAATATTGGATTATACATGGTAATTACGCATATGAATTGCAAATAATTCAATTTTGAGCATTTCAATGGTTAGTGGATTCATTCTAAGTCATTTCATCGCAATAAAATACATTTGTACTCTATATACTCTCTAGAATATGATTCATATGTTATTTATTCTAAAAGATTGGATTATAAATGGTAATTACTAATATAAATTGCAAATAATGCAATTCTACGCATCATCTGAGCATTTCATTGGTTTCTAGATTAATTCTAAGTCATTTCATCGCAACAATATACTTTTAAACTCTGTATATTGTCAAAAATTTGATTCATATTTTATTTATTCAAAAAGATTGGATTGTACATGGTAATTACGCTTATGATGTGCAAAATAATACAATTCTGAGCATTAATTTAGCATTTCAATCGTTCTTGAATTCATTCTAAGTCATTTCTTCACAATAATCTATATTTAAACTCTTTATACTATCTTGAATATGATTCATATGTTATTTATTTAAAAATATTGGATTATACATGGTAATTACGCATTAAAGTGCAAATAATGAATTCTGAGCATCATTTGACCATTTCAATAATGCCCTAATTAATTGCTCTCGAGTTGGACCTTTAATTTACCATTTAAATATAGGTCCGTTAGCTCAAATTAATTACTTTAATTAATTCATGTTGAACAAAATTAATTATCAACACCTTGATAATTATTTAGGGCCTGATCGGAATGACAAAATACAGCGCCAACGTCAATCGGAATTGACGGGAAATATATCTTTCCTGATCGGAATGGATATAGGGGAATTTCCGACGATTTTGCGCGATTTGGGAAGAAAATATAGGGCTGTCGAAATCGCGTGAAAAAGCAAGGAATTTCCGACGATTTCGCTGGGTGAAAAGCGACGGAAAAGTTTTAGACTCTTCTGCCCTCCCTTCCGCTTCTCTCTTGCGATAAAAATCCAACTACTGCGGTTGTCTCTTTGGGTGGTCAAGCTCTGTCCTCCCTCCCGCTTCTCTCTTACGAACCTCCCCTCTTTATTCCGTAGGTATCTCCTTTTGTTTCATGCTGAATTTACTGGTCTCGGACCATTTGTATTGTATTTTGTTTCATGCACAACAGTTGGGTGGTACCAAAAGGGTACTGGACAATCCCTTCATGGTACACATGTGTCCATGTTATTTTGTTGGTACATATTTTTTAAAAAATCAGGCTCAAAGTGCTACTATCAGTCAGTTTCAGTGGATGAAACAAGTTCTCATTTTAAGGATAACAAGGGTAAAATAGTCAAATTTATGGAGATTAAATCATTTCTTTCTTATTTTCATTTGTATCCGATCACAAAATTGAATTCCCTTCAATTAATTTTCTATTTATTCTGATCAATGGATTTCACTTTAAAAATCATTTCTCTTGAACTCTATTCTATTGAAATGAATTAAAGTCCTTCCAAAAATCATTCCGATCAGACCCTTAGGGATTAGGATATGCATTGATTTATTTCTATATGATTCGTTTGACTTGATTAATTATAACGGTTCGCAATGGTACATAATTAATCAATGGACATATCTTATTATTGCATTCAACAATGCAACTAAATAAATAATGCACGTATGGTCAAAAGCCTATTTGTGTGACCCTTTGAGAATTTATGCTATGTTGGACATGGAAAATAAATCCCTATTTATTTTCAATGCTCAGAACAAAATAAGCATTATAAATCCCTTTGAGAATTTATGCTATGTTGGACATATAAAGTGCAAATAATGCAATTATGAGCATCATTTGAGCATTTCAATCTCTTGAGCATAATGAATCTACAAACTATTGAAATGCTCAAATTATACCTAGAATATGCATTATTTACACTTTATATGCGTTATTACTTGGCATAATCCAATCTTTTTGAAGAATAAGATACGAATCATATTTTAGACCATATAGAGAGTTTAAATGTAGATTATTGTGATGAAATGATTCAGAATGATTGTATAAATGTTTGAAATGCTCAAATGATACTCAGAATATGTATTATTTGCACTTTATATGCATAATTACATGGTCTAATCCATTATTTTTTTAATATCTATGACATGAATCGTATTCCAAACCGTATAAAGAGTTTAAATGTTGATTATTGTGTTGAAATGACTTAGAATTAATCCAGAAACAATGGACGTGCTCAAATGGTACTCAGAATTGCATCATCTGCACTTTATATGTGTAATTACCATATATAGTCTAATCTTTTTGAATAAATAAAATATGAATCATATTCTAGATTATATATAGAGTTTAAATTTAAATTATTCTATTGAAATAACTTAAATGAATTTAGAAATGGTAGAAATGCTCAAATGATACTCAGAATAGGCATTATTTGCTCTTTACATGCGTAATTACTCGATACAATCCAATATCTTTGAATATATAAAATATGAATCGTATTCTAGACCATATAGAGAGTTTAAATTTAGATTATTGTAATGAAATTACTTAGAATGAATCCATAAACAGTTGAAATGCTCAAATAGTACTCGGAATATGCATTAGTTGCAATTAATATGTGTAATTACATGGTATAAATCCAATCATTTTCATTATTTAAGATATGGGTCTTATTCCAAACCATATTGAGAGTTTAAATGTAGATTATTATAATGAAATTACTTATAATGAATGCGGAAACAAAGGGAATGCTCAAATGGTACTCAGAATAAGCATTATTTGCCATTTATATGCGTAATTATTTGGTATATCCAATATTTTTGAATATATAAGATATGAATCATATTCTAGACCGCATAGAGAGTTTAAATGAAGATTATTGCAATGAAATTACTTAGAAATAAATCTATAAATGGTAGAAATGCTCAAATGATACTCAAAATATGCATTATTTGCACTATATATGCGTAATTACATGGTATAATCCAATATTTTTTAATATCTATGATATGAATTGTATTATAAACCATATAAAGAGTTTAAATGTAGATTATTCCGACGAAATGACTTGGAACGAATGCAGAAATGGTTGAAATGCTCAAATGATACCCATACTATGCATTATTTGCTCTTTATATGCGTAATTACTTGGTATAATCTAATCTTTTTTAATATATAAGATATGAATCATATTTTAGACCGTGTAGAGAGTTTAAATGTAGATTATTGTGTTTAAATGACTTAGAATAAATCTAGAAATAGTTAAAATGCTTAAATTGTTAGTTAGTGTGTAATTTTCAATTTTAGTGCTAATTACCATTTAATTAAGCCATCAAAACATCACACACAACGGATCTTGCATAAAAGCCAATTAGACACAAGAGAAAAGGGTGGATTTTTACCTCTCTTGGTATAGTAACCAAGAGGTTCGATTCCTTGGCTTAGGAGTCGATGGGAAGCTCTCCAAAATGCCTCTTGATCCAAACACCTCGAGTCCACTATGGTATTAACCAAGTTCTTCTCAATTCGTGCTAGCGAAGAGAAAAACGAGTCTAATCCCTAGCTTTCCCTTTCTTCTACCAAATGAACAAAGCAATTTTATGGAAAAAAGGATGCTCAACACATGAGCTTGAGTGGAGAGGAGAGGAGGGGGTGGCGCACCTATTGGTGTAGGTGGCGGCTAGGTGGGAAGAGAGAGGAAGAGTGCAAAAAGCCTCCATATGGTGCCTTATATAGCCTCTTAATCCTAGCTAGGAGTTCACACTATTTACAAGTGTGCCACTCCCACCTACCACCATGCATGGCCGGCCTTGTATGGGCCTCTATGGGCCACTATCTCATCTCCAATTGGATCCTTAATTCTATTAATTAAAGGCCCAATCAAAACTATTTAATTTACCAATAAATTAAAGCCCAAATAACTTAATTAAATTAAGTGTGTTGTTTATAAATAATTATTAACTTAATAATTATTATTTAAAAATTAGACAATGCATTAATTTATTTCTATATGATCCATATGACTTAATTAATTATAACGGTCCATAACACTATTTAATTAATTAATCAACTTATCATATTTTGCAATACTCATTATTGAAAATAAATAAATAATGCACGTATGGTTAAATACCAATTTTGTGTGACCCTTTGAGGATTTATGCTACGTTGGACATGGAATTAAATTGTTATTTAATTCTAATAATCATAAGCGGTATCTAGCAACACGTTATGATTCCCAATTCGTATAAATAGTGTATTGCTACAATATTTCAATCCTGCATAAGAGAATAATAATGTTTCTCTATTTCGATTCTTATGTCACACGATATAATCGTATAATCCAAGATAGGAATGTGTCATTCTTGCAGATTATACGTTTCTTGATCTAGAGATAATTGTATCAGTTGCTAGCAAACAATCTATCTCCATTAAGGGGCCCAAACAGATATCGTCACTCACTAAATGAATTAATGAGGGACATACGGTTTTCTTGATGATTTAGCTTTTCCCCGCACAATTCAAGAAAACATAAATAACGTCCGTATAGCAGCCCTTATCGGGAATCAGCGGTAGACGATATTTATTGAACCTATCCTCACGTGGAAAAGATAAACATCTCAAACTTAGAATCAAAATCATAACGAAATAAATAATGACACATAACACAATCCATATATTTATTTTGTCGGATCATGTCCTGTACTATGTTCAATTAATATAAACATATGCAATTAAGTTGGTTACTCTTAACCTATGATTTATAGAACTTAATCATCACTTAACTTGCATACTAATCTTATTGATAATTAATGTTCCTTGTTAATTATCAAGATCATGGACGCTTTAGATTTATTGTTGTCATTTACTACTAAATGAAAAACAGCGATCTATAATTCAGATCCTCAACCTGAATGAACTGTCAACACATAATCAAGGAACAAATGATATGAAATCATCAATGACATAAAACCATAGAAGTAGCCAAATATGATTGGCTTCTAGGACATATCTCCAACATAAATGATACTTAGAATATGCATTATTTGCACTTTATATGCATAATTACTTGGTATAATCTAATCATTCTGAATATCTAAGATACGAATCATATTCTAGACCGTATAGAAAGTTTAACTTAGAATGATTTTTGAAACGATTGAAATGCTCAAACGATACTCCGAATAAACATTATTTGCACTTTATATGCTTAATTACTTGGTACAATCTACATAAAGTAATTCACGGGGAATATATAGCTATGTTGGAAGTTGGAAACCATATTGAAGTTTTCATATTGACAAAAAATATATAGCGGATGACGAAAATTGGGCCTGTAATAGATTTGAAGACGTGAAATACATAAAGAATGAATTTTCTATTTTTCTTCCGTTAGACCGTAAGTTAAATTTTTTATGAATTTATTTTTTATACAAGAATTTTTTAAATTGTATACCAAAAAAATGAACAATACAATGTGTAAAAGTTTACAATGAACTGCCATTCAATGTATTATTGTTTCCATTTTATCGATTGACTTTCACCATTGAATTCACAAATTTATAATAAATTTTTTTGTGATAAAAATATCAATTTATCAAATTTATTTTAAAAATAAGATCCTTTCCGCTTAAACCATTTATTCAAAATCATCTATCAACTTAAAAAAGGCCAAAAATACAACTTTTCATATAAGAGTAAGGAAACACTCTTGGATATGTTAGGATTAACCTCGAATAGTTTTAATTATCTGTAAGAAATTTTTACCAAGCGAAATTGATTTATATTCGAGAAATTTTATTACAGATGGGTTTGTTTTATATGGACTGAAATCTAGAATAATTTTCAATTAATATAATAAACAATTGTAATAGATAATGAGTCAAAATGAACTCAAAACTTTTTTTCCATGAAATCATTTTCCTATTTTTTTTTAAATTTCTTCTTTTGCTCAGTACAAACACGAAAAAATATCACGAAAGTGAAAGGCCCTTAGCAACAAAATTCCAAAGAAAAAAAAAAGTACCAAAACACTTCAAAATGAAAAAAAAAAAGGCATTCTCTATCCGAAATTCCGGATAAAGAAACAGCTGCCTTTCCTCCACCCATAATTCATAAAACCTCCCTCCTCCTCCTATCGAATCTCAGAAGCCGAGACTTGAGAGAGAGAGAGAGAGAGAGAGAGCGAAATAAGAGGAACTCGCTAAGGTGGGTCGAAATGGAAGTTCTTCGGATAGGGATGGCGGCGCCTCCCTCCGCCGCTGCCGCCGCCCGACGCCGACGCGCCTTCTTCCACCACCGGAGTATCGGTTGCTCAGTGTCAGGAGCATTTGTCTCTGTTAGGTTGCTTTCAATGCCTGGTCTCACAACTAGGCCGCTTACAGTTGGGACCCGCGCTGCTGTAACAGAGGATTCGGTTGCTTCTTCATCCAGTGCTGGTTTGCTCTCCCTCTCTCCTCTTTTTAGTTTTTGTGTTAGAATTTGTGACAATTTCGGTATATGAAATCAGCAAGAGGTGCTGCTCCTCCCAATTATAGTAAATTTGGTGGAAAGGGAAAATACTGAAAAAGACCATGCTTCACAATTAGCAAAATTTATCTGAAAAGAGGGAATGTGTCTCTCTAAGCAACAGTTGCTTACTGATACTGCCTAAAATCTATGTTTGAAAGTGGTGTGGAATAAGAACAAGAACAAGAACAAGAACAAAGCTTGTTCTTGTTCTTGTTCTTGTTCCGTGTTTTTGTTGGAACAAGAACAAGGCTCGTTTTGTTCCTATTGCCCTTGTTCTCAAATGTGTTTGGCACCCCTTAGAATAAGCAATTCCGAATAAGGTCTTATTCCAAGGGCTCCAAACATACCAAATTTATGCAATTTCTAATATATTGATATTGATTAACAATAACATCTAAAATCTTTTTATTTCTATCTTCTTTAGATGGTTATACAGGGGTGGAGAACCTAGTGATAATTGGTTCAGGTCCGGCTGGTTACACAGCAGCTATATATGCAGCACGTGCAAACTTGAAGCCACTTGTTTTTGAAGGTTACCAGATGGGAGGCGTGCCGGGTGGCCAACTCATGACCACAACCGAAGTCGAAAACTTTCCTGGATTTCCTGATGGAATCACTGGACCTGATTTAATGGACAGGTCAATTTTCTAGCAACATTACTTGATTTTACTAGGATTACCTTACTGCTGTTGGTGCTTCAGCAAGGTCTGAATCACTTTGAGCTGCATATTTTTCATCTTTTTGTCAACTTTTATTCTTAGAAGTAGGGACGGCCTATTGGAATGAAGTATTACGTAGAAATGAATGATTAAATTGCTTTGACTACATTGTAGAACTTAAAACTTGCCTCTTGACTATATTGACGAACTTAAACTTAATGGCATCACAATCAATTAATTTATTTATAAGAAATAGGGTATGAAAAATCTCGGCTTTTTTTGGCTTAATTATGGTGTCTGCAGTTTGATAAAAATGTTTGTTTCAGTTAGGTAAAATTTCTTACAGATTGCAAAAGTTGAGGTTTTTAATCACACTAATTTAATGGCTTGGCATTACTTCAGAAGTAATTTTAGATCTTTGGCAAAAAGAGTGAAATTCTGGGGGTATATTTGAAAAATTAAATTAAAGAAATTCTGCAAAAGGCTGTAGTAGTTGGTACTTCTTGATAATTGACTCCTGTTCTGTTGTTGCGGGTTTTGTGCAATTAACAGAATGCGGAAGCAAGCAGAGAGATGGGGTGCTGAGCTTTTTCAAGAGGATGTCGAATTCGTTGATCTAAAAAACAGGCCTTTCACCATCCGTAGCAGTGAACGTGAGGTCAAATGTTACTTTTCATGTTAACATATTATTAGAAATTTGTAGATATCTGTACCAACTCTGATCGGCTGGATTTTTTCTGTTACTTTTTGAGTCCCTGCTTATTATGCATTAAGTTCTGGTCTTTTAAACTTCAGTTTTTTTTTTATCCACTACCAGTTGTTCTATAGTAATGTATCTTCCTTGTATGTTCCTCATGTCGCTGACATTGCGTGATTTTCACCAAATATGTCAAACAGAATTGTTATGTCAAATCTAAAAATGGCCTTCCTCTTTTTTGTTCTTCTTTAGGTCAAGTGCAATAGTTTAATTGTGGCTACAGGAGCCACAGCCAAGAGGTTGAGATTACCTCGTGAAGATGAATTCTGGAGTAGAGGAATAAGTGCCTGTGCAATATGTGACGGGGCCTCACCTCTGTTCAAAGGGCAAGTACTTGCAGTTGTTGGAGGTGGTGACACCGCAACCGAGGAAGCTATTTATTTGACCAAGTACGCACGTCATGTCCATTTACTCGTAAGGAAGAATCAGTTACGTGCATCAAAAGCTATGCAAGACAGGTGAGTTAATTGGAGCTTCGTATGATTATTTAATTGATTTACTGCATACTTGCTCGCATATGAATCACATTGGCTTGATCAGCATATTTATTACAGTACGCTTTCTGGGTACTCTTTATCATCCTTTGGGGCCAAATCGAGCATTGATGAATCCTTAGTTATAATGAATTAATGATTGACTCAACTGTTGAATATACTTCAATTGGAATGCAAATAAAAAGTAACTATCCAAGGGTTCAACTACAATGCAAATAAAATCATAAGTATCCAACAGGTTAATTGAAATGGTTTTTATCAGCCATTATGTAGTGCCAAGAAAAACAGCATAGACCACAATGATCTCAAACCAAAGAGGTTGATCTGGAGAATTGACCACTGAGTGATTTAATTTACTATTGGTCATGGGAACAAAGTTTGGGAATGAAGGCTTTGTTGTTGTTGTTGTTGTTGTATTCATGGAAACAAAAGAAAATTTTGAAACCCCTGGGCGATGTCTGTTTAACAGGGGGAATGTTTGGCAGAGTACTGAACAACCCCAACATCACTGTGCACTTCAACACTGAAGCTGTTGATGTTATCAGCAATACAAAGGGCCAGATGTCAGGCATTCAGCTTAGGCGAACTGATAACGGAGAGGAGTCAGCTCTGGATGTGAAGGGTCTATTCTATGGAATCGGCCACACACCCAATAGCCAACTGTTGCAGGGACAAGTTGATTTGGATGCTGCAGGGTATATAAAGGTAAATGAAGGCTCAGCAAAGACTTCGATGGAAGGTGTTTTTGCAGCTGGTGATGTTCAGGTAACTTTTTAACTCATTAATGTTTTACAGCACTACGAGTGCAAACAGGATTTTATGTGGTTTTACGGGCACTCTCCAGTTTGTGGTCAGAAAATTAACAGATCAATGCCAGGTTGTTCACTTGTTGTTATTGTACTTTTGGTCAAGATATTAAAGTCTTGCCATGTTTTGTATTGTATGAAGTGGAATACCCAGGGGCGGAGCCAGGATTTTAAGTTGGGGGGACAAGGTATGGAGTGCAGTAGCAGAGGTGAAATACACAGGGGGGAGGTGAAATTACATGGGGTGGAGGGAGGTTTTGTGTTGAGCACGTATGCCCACTGTGCCCTCCCTTTTTAGCCCTTGCTTTTGTTTTGAGAAGGAGAGAGACATGGTTATAACTGGGCTTTTTCATTTTGGGCCTATGACAGAGGGGGCATAGATACTAACTTCACTCATTTTCTGTCTATGACAGCGGGGGCATAGATACTAACTTCACTCATTTTCTGTCTATGACAGGGGGGGCATAGATACTAACTTCACTGATTAAACCCCACATTTTGATATACTTTTGAAGAAAATCTCAAATGACGGGGGGGGGGGGGGGGGGGGACCCGGATCCTCAGCAGCCCAAAAAAGGGCTGCTCAAGCAGTCCTTTTTTTCTATTTAAAAAATTTAAAACTCAAATGGAGAATCCAAACCGTTGATCTTGTTAAATTCTACCGGCGATGTGTTTTTATATAAGTTTTATAAAATTTGAAGTCGATTTGATACTTGATTAAGTGACCAAATTATGAACGTATTAGAATTAATCTAACCAAATTCGTTCATTTGTTGACCACTTGATCTGGTATCAAATCAACTTTAAATTATATAAATCTTATATGAAAACGCATCGCCGGTATAATTTAAAAAGATTAACGGTTTTGATTCTCCATTTAAATTTTAAAATTTTTAAATATTTAAAAAATAAGAAAAGGACTGCTGCTCAAGCAGCCCTTTTTTCGGCTGCTGAGGATCTGGGTTGGGGGGGGGGGGGTGCCCAGTTTGGCACCCCCTGTCCGTCCGCTGGGAATACCCTGGATTTTGTTGCTCTGGAATACCCTTTTTCTTTTGGCTAATTTTGTTGCTCTGGTTTCAATTAATTTTCTTTTGCAATTGGTAGAACAATGTGATTAGATTGGTAGATATGATAATTCAGGTCATGCTAAGAGAAAGGAGACTAATCGCAAAATTGAACATACAATCATAGACTTTAATAGCTACTAAACTTGTTAGTTGGTACTCTTAACATGATTGAGGACAAAAGTTGGGGTTGTGTTAGGTTGTAACTTGATGTATATCAGAGTAACTGAGGCAAAATTTGTTTAATATAAAAGCATGATGGCATCCACTAGGGTATTGTTGGTCCTTAAATTGAAGGGACAGGGCAAGGTATTATTGGGGTAACTGGAATTTGTGCGTATTAATATAATTAGCTAATGTTATGTTGAGCTCAGAGTTAACCGCCCAATTGAGGGTAATATTATCAGAGCAGTTGTGCCCAGTGAACTTATGTTAATCTATAGTTGAGAGATTTTGAGGTTACCTCCAATCAATGCTGGATGGTAATTGGTAACTTGATAGAGGGTTATTGTAAGATTCAGTTTCAGGTTAATTTGGGCTTAATAGCAAGCTGCTTAATTATAGCTAAATCAGCTTTTTACTTGATCATAGACATAGGAATATTGGGAGGTATCTAGGGCAACAGAGCATTAGTTGGCTTAATGGTTAATTGCATAGCTCATGTAATTTGAGTCTAAATTGTGTCAAATTGTTTTGATGTATATTGCGATGGTGAAGGTAAAATTAGGTTAAAAGGAGGGTTAATTGTGGTTTGATTTTATTAAATTGGGGCCATTTGATAGTTTTTTTGAATGTTTGTAAGATAATACTCGATATCGAGCAATTGTTAATTTATTTATTTGTTTTATTTTATCATACACAATTTTATAGGATCATGAGTGGAGGCAGGCTGTAACTGCAGCAGGTTCAGGATGCATCGCTGCTTTGTCAGTTGAGAGATATTTGGTTTCTAACAACCTCCTAATTGAATTTCATCAGGTAAGCAGTTTATTTTATTTTCTCTTTTATTAGGGTATGTATTCAGTAAGTAAATCTTCGTGCTGAATCAGCAGAGTGTTTTCTTTATTGTTAGTTATAGTTCATTATTTGAATTAGTCTTTTGTCTTCCTTGTTACATTGTCCATTCCTATCTGGTCAAGGACAGACCTGACCTGTTTTTAGTTGTCTGATATTACTGGATCTATCTAGTTTGGGACAACAGAGCAGTCTATCTTGATTTTGTTAGGGAGTGCAAAAGCTTTAGGCTGGTTAAATTTGGGCAACAACCACCTATCAAGACATACCATACACAAACTTAAATTAAGAAAACAAGTGACCAGGAAAAGAAGCAAAGTACTGAACGTACTAGAAACACAGATTTCAAGTACTTCAGATACCTACTCTTTTAATAGGTGATATACCGAATAAATTTTCACTATATGAGAATAGAGATTACATGATTTTACAATTCAGCTAGCTTATTTCTTTCTACAATCTCTTTCAATTTCTCTCATAAGAAATGTTAATTTCTCAATCCAACAAATGAGGTGCACCATACATAAACAAGGAATAACAAGCTTATATAGGAAACTGGGAACCTTCTAGACACAGAAGGCCAACTAATATCTATTGCAAGTATGCAACATTGCCATAGCACCAATGCCTTAATTGTGCATTTATTTACATGGCAGCTTATATTGTTGTATTTATGATTTTTTTTTAAATTCGATTCAAGCCTGAGCAAAGATATTTTTTACTCTTTTTTACTTCTGCATTTTTTTTTCCTTCACCTCTAGTATTGTCGATCACTAAGTTTCCTGCCTTGAGTTAATGAAACTTTAGTGCTGGAATGTGCAATCTCAGACCTGGCTCCAATGAAAACTGATTGTTTGGATAATAAATTAGTTTAATCATATTACTCTGGTGCTTTGTATGAAAGAGAATAGAAGAGAAAAAGGAGCTCAAGCAATACATAATCTTATGGAATCATATGTGGAGTATGGTTGCATGAATCTTGTATGCTTGTTTCAGTTATGTTTTACATTATTTATCTTGTTTTTTTTGTTTGAACTGTTTAGCCTGTCCGTGAAGAAACCAAGAAAGAAATTTCAGACAAGGATGTTCAAATGGGTTTTGATATTTCTTGCACCAAACACAAGGGCCAGGTACAGTGCTTACATAGGCAAAGCCATAGTGCTAGTTTTGATTACTACTGCAGTTTATTTGCTTTGTTTCCATTTGTTCATTTCCAAATTTTACCGAATAGTGCAAATAATACCCAAGGCAAGGTGAGCTAAAAAGCAGGGCCAGGTGGGAGTGTGTGCAGCAGGGGTACTCTCCCCCTGTTTTGTTAATTTTTTAGATAAGCAAAAGAATGCTTCATTAAGATAATTAGTTTTCGTTTGGCATTTTAAGGCTTGATGGCTTGTTATCAGCATGTGGAATTGTTGTATTTCCAACTTTCTATAAACTTCAAATGTTAAGGTCTTAAGGACAATAAAGAGGCACCATCTACAAGGGATGTTACGTAATAGTTAGAACTATGAAGATATCGTAGTAAGTTCATATGGAGCATGAATATGACAAACACCAATAAATTTATAATTCAGCTCTGATATGGACATGGTTGCATGCATGAATCGGATAAAGTTTTTTTTTTCTGCTACATGCATAATGTCCAATTATATTAAAAAAATTGTACATTAAGCTGCTCCTATATATTTCAGCTATAAGGGAAAATTTTTACGCCCACTTACATGCTAGCCAAATTCAGAAAAATGGTCTTTTCAAAGTGAAACAATTATTTAGCTGCTTTTTAGTCTCTACTTTTTTCTTCCATTAGAAAACCATATTTCTACTAGATTGATTTCTTTGAGCTTTAAGACTAATTTGGTAATGAATGGAGAAAATATCTAATCATTTTGTTATTGCTATTAGTTTTTTCTACGTCAATGTACCTTGCTGAGATGTTTGGTACTGTTTTGTAGAGAGGCATTGTATTGGTAGTTCTTAACACGAGAATACATTTTAACATAAACTATGATACTTTTATCACTATTGAAAATGGTAATTTTGGTTGTTAAGGCATTGTTTTGGTAGTTCAATTATGTCTTTTATGCCCTCGAAGAATTAGATTTTGGATTGACCACTTACAATTCAATAAACTGTCCCTAAAAAACAATCAATCATTTCCATTAGCAACGTCATAAAAATTTTGGAACCCTGTACTCGACACTTGAATATACTTTCACTTTGCAAAAGAGGCTTACTGGAGTCGGGACAAATATGTAGGCTGTTAATAAAACCTGATCTTTAATTACATTAACTTTTCTTTCTTTTTATTTTTGCCCAGTATGCGCTTAGAAAATTGTACCATGAGAGCCCAAGGCTCGTGTGTGTACTATATACTTCCCCTACATGTGGTCCATGCAGAACCCTTAAACCAATTCTTAGCAAGGTTTGTCATCTGCCTTTTCTTTTTTGGTTAATTTCTTGTTCATCCTCGGAGGTTTTTAAAGTCCCAAACAATATAGTTGCTATTTTCTTGTTTGTTTCTGAGTTTGAAAATTTTATTTTTCTTTTGACAAAAAGAGCATGCAAAGAGGCAGCCCTCCAGGCACATATGGCATTTCCTAAATCCTATTGTTATACAAGTCTCATGCCTTGTGGAACAAGGGTGAACAAACACTTTCAAGAACAGATTTTTCCGAACAAGTCTTGTTGTGGGTGATTTTTTGGAACGAGATAGGGCTGCCTGTTCCTAGACAGCTTGTTCGCAGCCCCAACCAAACACACCCTGAAGTATTAACAGGAGTATATTTTGAATTATTAACCTGGGTTGTAAGTGTCAGCCTGTGCAATAAATAAGTCCCAACTTGTGTGTTTTACTTGCCTTTTCAAAAGATTGTAACAGAAGGGCCAACGAGGACAGGTGGCATCTTCATATTTGATGGGGGACTCCATAGTGATCAAAACCCTGATGCTTAGCATTGTTTTTCCAACAATTGTCAGAAAATTGTAGTTTTTGAGGGGTGTCTTGAGGTTTTTGTTTGGGCTTTTGAGGAATCTTCGAGGAATACAGGTCTGTCTGATATAAATCTTCTTTTATTAAATTTTTACTGTTTCTGGCAGGTTATTGATGAATATGACGAAAACGTCCATTTTGTGGAAATTGACATTGAAGAGGACCCTGAGATAGCAGAGGCCGCAGGGATTATGGGGACCCCTTGTGTGCAGTTTTTTAAGAACAAAGACATGCTCAGGTCAGATCAGATACATTTAGGACAAGGGCAAAATATAAGATGCTCCTCTTTACTCTAGTAACACAATTTTCGCCCCAACATGCATGAGATATATTGTTTAATATCCTCTCTTCCATATTACATTCTTTTAAAGATCTAAAGCACCTCTCCACCTCATTCTCTCTTTTTCTTAATTTGGTAATTTTTCTGAAGAAAGATAAAAAGTGTAGACTGGTTAGGAGGGTATTCTCAACAACTGAGAATGATTTTTGTTGTCTGCCCTAGCAAATCTAAGTTATCTTCTGTTGTACCTTGCAAATGTCATCTGTGAACATTGTATTTGCATTCTTCTTCTGGTAAGAAGGGGTTTGGGTATAGGGTAAGAAGATAGCTAGTAAACATGGTATTTAAAGGCACATGGAATTCTTTTTGCCTTGTTTTGTTCTTTAAAATAATTCGTAATTTGCTGTTGGTTTTCACTGTTATATAACACATCATAATATTGTGGCCTTTGGAATGCAGGACTGTATCAGGTGTAAAAATGAAGAAAGAATACAGAGAATTCATTGAAGCAAATAAATGAGACATGGCATCATTTTTTTTGCGATTTTGTATTTCAGGGAAAGAAAATCAAAATAATGGCAGGATTTTGGATCAATGCCTTTATTTATCACAGAAATGTTCACTCAGATAGCACGTAGGGTGTTTATTGTTTTTCTTGGGGGAAAATATTAATGTTTGTACATTCAATGCGCCAATGCATAAGAATACGAGAGAACTTGCGACTTTTCAAGTTGCCCGTTGTAATGTTCATGACGGGGACTTGTTTGTTAGCTACGCTTCTTTTATTCAAAATGGCATTGCTTGTACAGTTTGTTGCTGTACCTAATTTTTTGATAGCTTGTACAATCTAAATTGCACTCTAATCGCTGTTTTTGTATAAAAGTAGGGTTGTTTGTGGAACATTCGAAGAACAAATTATTATCTATTAGAATACATAAATATTTTTTGAAAACATTTAAGATTTGTACACAATAAAATAACACTAAGTTGTGGGTGTGGAACTGATTGTAAGCGATCTCTACTTAATTAAGAATTTTGTTATATTTGTTGTTTGGATCGCTTAGGAATGTGAGGAATTTTCAATTTCTAGACAAAAAGTATTGGAAAGTGTGTAATTTTGTGAAGAGTTGGAATTGTTTATAATAAATTTATGCTTATGAATATGAAATTTTTCAAATTTTCATTTGATTCAAACGGCCCCTTAGATGCATCAAATATACTTGTTTTGAGACGCGGAGAAAAATACTCGAGAGCGAAGCTCTTTGAATGAATGAAACACTCAAACACAAACACAAGGAAAGGAAACTATGAAAGGAAACACAATGAAACACTCAAACACAAGCTCTTTGAATGAATGAAACACTCAAACACAAACACAAACACAAACACAAACACAAGATACATAGGCATATTACGACTCACGAGGTAATCTATTGCTCTCTAATATCATTTTCTCGTGATTGAAGAAATGTAAAAAGTAAAATATCCCTCTTGTGTATATAATTTGATTTATTTTCCATCATTCGGGCAGCCATTGGGCATTGCAATGGAAGCTCAGTAAGGCTTGCCCAAAAACCTAGTAAATGCAGCATAATTCGATCTTTTTTGAAAATCAACTGAGAACGCGCACATCCATGGTTACTTATCGCGCAAAACGAATTTAACTCAGCGCCGAATGTCAGTTCCGATAAGAAGATTTAGGGTGTGTTTGGATGCTTCACGAACTAGGGATGAACAAGGGGAAGAACAAAGGCCCACGAATAGGCCCACGAACAAAACTAGTTCGTGAAAATCGGGGAATTAAGAACTAGTGAGAAGTTCACGAACTACGGTTGTTCGTGGGTTGTTTGGTTCGTGCGAACAGCGCTAGTTCACGAACTAGCTGTTCGTGACACATTCCAAACACACCCTTAGTTTGACGGTTAATTCCTCATTCCGATGAGGCCCTTACAGATTTTAATTTTTTAAATGTTCTCGACTAAATAAGATAAATATTGTTTTCAAAAAAGTTTTTCCTCCAAAAACATCAAAATTCATTCACACGAGCTCGTTAAAATTTGTGTTAACACTCGATAAGTACTAATGAATAAATATTTTTTTAAATATATGCAGTTGAAATTAAAACCCGATTCAAAAATTGATTCTCACGATTGAATTTTCCTATTCGTTAACGCTCACGGTTGCAAGTTTGAAGTGGCGACCCAAATATTTCGATCTCCCGCTCCAAATTTCAAAACGAGGGTTTCTTTCCCCACTCTCACTCTCTCTCTCACTTTCTCTCTCTCTCTCTCTCTCTCTCATGGCTCCCCCGTTCGTGTTCCCCTCAAACCTGAAAGAGCTAGAAGAGGACCTCGAAGAAGAAGGCCTCCGCGTTTTGTGTCCGCTCCATGTCAACGGTCTCCATCCTTCCAAATTGGACGATCTCGTCAAAGGTACCTTACCCTAAATCCTCCTTTCGTGAACTAAAAACCTCTTTTTCAGAAGCTGTGGGTTCATTGTTTTCCTCCTTGTAACAACTATTGCAATTTTCCCCTAACAGGTGTGACCTTCGACCTCTCTGACCGGGAGTTGTTTTGCATCGAAGAACAAGATGTATTCGACCGAATTTATTCCCTTGCGAAGGCTTTCTCTACATTAGCCCCTTCGTTAAAGTTTAATCTCGTGGAGGCCCTCCGCTCTAATCTGAGCGTGCTTCTTCCCAGCATTGACTCGCTCTCTCGTGCCGCTGAGTCTTCTCCAGGAAATCATGACGATGGGGGTCATGTTGCTGACCGTGTGGCTTCTCATCGCAATGCCCTCAAAATCTACTCATTCTTTCTCCTCTCTATTGCTACATCTGAGGAATCTAAAACTGAGACTGCTGCTTCTTCCAGTAAGGTCAGTTGATGTTTCTCCAATTGGTCAAATTAGGCCTAAATTTTACCCGGTTAAACCACAATTGGACTTGGTCTGGCTTGAAGCAATCCCTATATTTGCAATTTTGCTTCAATTATACTCGCTCTGTTCTTGAGCGAATGTAATTTTTGTCTCATGTCTCCTTTGTCGGGATTAATTACCAAGAGAGGCACAAACCCTGCAAAAAATAATTTAGTTTACCTACTTATTGACTGATGTTGGCTTATATTAAGTTAAATGTGTTGGTCTCATTTTACAATTCAACTGTGCTAATAATCATCAAAAGAACCAAGAAAAAGATTACAGAAATGGCATGAAATAAAGGAAACGGAGACTAAGAAATGTTATGATATTACCAAGGAGTGGGACTTCTACTGCAAATGACCATCAAAACTTCAATCAAGTCGCAACTAGCCTTCTTGTGAAGCCCCTATAAACCAAGAGAGAGGGAGGAAGAAAGTTGGGTGTTGTACCCCTACCATACCTAACAAATAAAATATCTCTTTTCAGTATTAAAATTATTATATAAATGAAGAAGGGTGTGACTTATAGTTTCTGAATTGCCTACATTCAGGAAGCATCAATGGCTTATTATTGTTTTATTGTTAAATTTGAGTGCATTTGAATTTTACTTGAGAAGTGATTGCATCTTTATCGTCTGCAGGTTGCATTACAAGGTAGGAAGAAACATGCAGTCTGTGCATGGAATTGGGAGGCACAAAGGGGTCGCATCATCAATTTGATAGCCAATTCTCTAGAGATAAATCTATCTTTGCTTTTTGGTCCGGGTGAAGTAGAGGATAACTATCTTTCATATATTTCAAAGTATTCCCTCAACCTAAATTTTTTTTCTTTGTATTTGTTTATTTCTTTAAAGGTATATTCAAATGATATACTCAGAGATATTTTCACTTGGCAACCAGAATTCACAAGTTTTGCATTAAGGAACCAGTACAATCTCCTTCTTTGTTCTTAATATATGTGTGTATACCATTGTTTATGGTATTGTAGAAATCCAAATAAAAATACCCTAGAAAAACATCATCATAGGCAGCTGGAATTATTATGCAAAAGCATGTAAAAAAAAGCCTTACATCCTCTAATACAAGAATAAGCATAGTATGGACACATATCTTCAAAAAAGAATGCAATGAGCATGTGTGCAGGTTTCTTTTTATATGAACTGATCACATTCTTGTATAATTTTGTCTTACTATGAATTATGTAGGTGCATTTTTACCTTTTACGAAAATCAAACCATAATAAGAGACGAGGAAGCAAGGAAAGGGCTCGGGCGAATAGTAGGCACTGTTGGAACAAAGCTAGGTAGAACTGATCAGACATGCGCTTCAATTCTTCATGTTATCCATAAGTTTGATTATGCGGTGGCTCCAATTGCTGATGCCGTAGCCTCTGCTGAGCAGAAATACCATGATGGCAGCCTGGCAGTAGCACTGATACGAGAGATCGGGCGTGCTGATCCAAAGGATTATGTCAGGTTTGAACTAGTTGATGATCTGGATGATTCTTTTTTTTTTAATAAAACATATATAGATAATTAAATCTCAATGCTGAACTGCTTTATATACCTTAATTGCTGAATTTCAAACAATTTCCATTTATGTATTTCTTTATCTTTATCTTTTTTTTTTTTGGGAATTCTAGTGTTTACATGGGATTGGCATGAGGCCCCAAACACCCCTATTCCCCACGACAAAAAACACAAAAAAGGAAAAAGAATAATTAAAAGAAAAACAGAAACACAATCTGGTTGGGGGATGATTAGGAAATTAGATATCATAATTTTGTAATTAGTAATACCAATTAACTTTTGATATTACTATATTTGAATAGGACTGTTGCTTGCAATGGCTAATCGATAGCATAACTACCTTTTGGATAGCCAAACTGCAGAACTTATTTTCTTAATTTGTCTTATATAACAATAAAACCTAATGAATCTGTGAATAACTATCTGTTGTTGTATTCTATATGCTAATTAAATGGTTATTCAACAAGTTCATATAAAAAAGAATGCTTTGTTGATTGTGTTACTTAATTACCAGAGATACAGCTGGGGCTGAAAATGTGGGGAGATTCTTGGTAGAGTTGGCTGGGCACTCCCCGAGGCTGGTCTCAACCAATGTTGGTGTGTTGGTGCCACACTTTGGTGGAGAATCATACAAGATTAGAAATGCCCTGGTGGGTGTTTTGGGAAAGATAGTGGCAAAGGCATTTAAAGATGTCGAGGGAGATGTTAGCTCTAAATCCTTGCGATTGAGGGGTAAAAATGCAATGCTGGAGATACTTCTTGAGCGTTGCCGGGATGTATCAGCTTATACCAGGAGCCGTGTCCTTCAGGTTAGTGAGTCCTGTTGCTTCTTTTTTTTGTTATTATAAGCTCTGTTTGGATAGGTGTGGGAAGAAGGGAAGAAGGTAAGAAGTGGAAAGAAGTATTGGGAAGTGTGTAACTTTGTGAAGAGTTTGGATTGTTTATATTTTTTTTTTCTTCTTCTTCCTTCTTCTTCTTTCTTCCAACGATCCAAACGCACCCATAGAGCAGTAGTACAACCATTGGACAGCCTGTAGTATGTTTACTTTCTTTGTTTAATAATCATCATGCTACCTGTCATTTATTTTGACGGACTTTTCTTTGTTAACCATTTGTGCTATTCAATGCAGCAGAACGCCTTTTGCTACTGTAGTTTACCTTGTTAAATTTTGGGGTTTTGGTTATGTTCTTTTTTGCCAGCATTTATCTGGCTTTCTTTGTTTTTATCAAGTTCCCTATTAGTAGGCTGGGGGGAGGCCACTGGTGATGGTATCAATCTGCATTTATTTCTCAATAGAAATTGATCAGGATTTTAGCACAAATTTACAGGATTAACTATGACTCGATACAAACTTTTAAAGTACACTTCTGGTAAAAACATCTTTGCACTAAGATAGCCCAATAAGTTGCAATTATTTTATTTTCTTATTTATATATATTTTTGGAAACCCTTTATCTCAGGTATGGGCAGAGCTGTGTGAGGAGAAAGCTGTTTCCATTGGGCTATGGAATGAGGTGGCCTCAGTGGCTGCTGGACGACTGGAGGACAAGAGTGCTATTGTGAGAAAATCTGCATTAGGGCTCCTTATCACGTTGCTCCAGCACAACCCATTCGGCCCCCAGCTCCGAGTCCCTGCTTTTGAGGCAACTTTATTGAGATATAAGGAGAAACTCCATTCAATGGAAGCACCTCAATCTCCTCGTCTGGATGGAGTAGAAGAAGGTGTAGAACCTGCTGTGACAGCCTCACCTGTGGGGCCCCGGCAACTTGAGGAAAGTGCTTCTGACAGCTGTCAGCCTGATCAGACTGACACACAGGAGGAGGTGCTGCCAGATATGGGTAACTTGGAGCAGATTAGGGCATTGGTGGCCTCACTTGAGGCTGGTTTGCGGTTCTCGAGGCTTTTCATGTCATTAATGACTACACTGGTGCAATTACTGGCGTCACCAAATGTTACTGATGTTGAGAACACTATCCTTCTATTGATGAGGTGTAGGCAATTCCAGATTGATGGCTCTGATGAGTGCCTCAGAAAGATGTTGCCCTTGGTAATTGTTATAGTAGACCTTAAAAATTCATGGAAGTTCTCAAAAAACAGCTGCTTTTTTCCTGCCTGTAATAACGTTGTGTTTCATATAATGAAACGGTAACCCTAGAGGTTACTTTTTTGCAAAAAAAAAATAAAAATGGAAGTTAGATAACATTGCCAGAAAAAAAAAATGGCGAGTAGAAAAAATAGTTCTAATATCCCACCCCCCCCCCCCCCTCCCCAACCAAAACAAAATAGATTTTTATAGAACATCCTACAGATATTTGATCGTCAACAACTTAGAATAGCTTTTTACTATTGGTTTAGGATTCTTTTTCACCATTTGTAGTTCTGTCTGACGCGGCTGATACTATTATACTACATGTCCAGTTGTCCTTTTTGCATTCTTAGCAACCTTCACCTTGGTTTCTTCATTAATATTATTTCCTTCGCCAAAAACAGATTTTTTCTCAGGATAAAGCTATATATGAAGCGGTGGAGACTGCATTTCTTGCAATATATATAAGAAAAAATCCTATAGAGACAGCTAAAAATTTGTTAAGTCTGACAATGGATTGTAGCATTGGTGACCTGGCGGCACTTGAGAGCCTTGTTAGTTCACTGGTCTTCAAAGGGGAAATTTCATCTGGCACGGTACTGTTTCACAGATATTCTATGCAGCAGTACCCTTAAAAGTTTTTATTGGTTTGCAGATGCTGTCAACCCAAGAATGTTGGGTTTGTGATGAGTCTACTAGTCTCTACATGGAGATCTTCATCCAACATAATATTAAAATTTGCATACACACCCTTGCATAATATTTAGCTGTTTGCATGCTCCTTTTTTATATGCATGATATTTGTGTAGTCAGATACTTTGTTCTAGCATACTTAAAGTAACCGTGAGAATATTTCCAAACGTAGCAGCTTAACAATCCAAAATTGTTTATATTTCTTTCTTTTGCAGATCTCAGCACTGTGGGACTTCTTCAGCTTCAACATAAGTGGATCAGGAGTGCACCAAAGCCGTGGAGCCTTGTTAATTCTCTGCATGGCCGCAAAATCCTCACCCTCAATCTTGGGGTCCCACTTGTCTGAAATTATTGACATTGGGTTTGGCCAGTGGTCAAAGGAAGATCCCCTGCTGGCCCGTACTGCTTGTTTAGCACTAGAAAGGCTGTCCAATGAAGACAGAAAGAAACTGATAAGCAAGAACAGCCGAGTTTTTGGGTCTTTACAAAATCTGATAATGGGCTTCTGGTTGCCTGATAAGATCTGGTATACAGCTGTTGACAAGGCCATAACCACTATATATGCTATACATCCAGCACCTGAGATGTTTGCCTCAGAGATTGTGAAGAGGTTGCATAGGACAGTATTTGTGAATGGTGTTGAGGGTGAAGGGGGTTCACATTTGGAATGTCTCTCCTCTGTACCAGTTGCAAAACTTGGTAGATTTTTATTTATTGTGAGCCATGTGGCACTTAATCAGCTGGTATATGTTGAGAGTTGTGTCAGAAAGATACAGAAACAAAGGGGGAAGAAAGAGAAGTCAGGTACCCTCCCTGAGAACAGCGAAGTAACTGAGGTATCTTTTTTTTTTCTTTCTACTTTTTGTTGTACTTGGTGTTGCTATGTTATGGGTGTTCTTGACCTTTGGTCCAATGTCTAGCCATTGATCAGAGAGTCCATGTGGCATGAGTAATCTTCCCTTTTGTTTTTCACGTGCATGTATGATTGCTTAATTTATTTGTTCAAGGCTAAACTGAAGTCATAGTTTGACATTTGTGTATTAATCGAAAATCTTTTTCTTTCTGTATGGATGCTTTGTGATTCTTCAGTAGTGTAACTTATGATACACTCTATGGCTGTCTTACAACTTTAGATACTGACAGATAATTTTTCTGTAATGAAAGGCGCACAGTATAAATGCAGAGCTGGGACTTAATGCGACTGTGGATGTGGCACTTGACTTGCTTGCAGAAAGAGCAGAGAAGGAAATCATTTCTTCTGGTGAAGTGGAGAAGTGCCTTATTGGTTATTGTGCGCCTTTTCTATCAAAACTTTGCCGGAACTTTAACTTGTTGCAAAAGGTTTGGTCCTAATTTGATGTTTATAATTCTCCTAGAAAGCGATTTTAACACAAAATCAATTTTTCTACTTTCTGCAATTTTCAGTACCCAGATCTGCAGTCGTCTGCTATGCTTGCTCTTTGCAGACTGATGATTATTGATCCTGACTTCTGGTAAGATTTTAAATTGTTATTCCAATGATGTCCGCACTTCGAGGTGTAGTTATTTTTAAATGCTTTATATGTCTGATACTAGCACTGGAACTGACTATGGAGGTAATGGTTGACAACTGTAACCCTTGGTACTCTATATGTCACTTCTACATGGCTCATATGAAACCTTATTATTTTCATATTCACTTTTTCAATGTTTTTTTCTTTATTTCAAGTTTGTGCTACTTTTTCAGTGAGGCGAACCTCCAACTGCTCTTCACAGTTGCAGAGAGTGCTCCAAGTGATGTGGTACGGTCTAACTGCACCATAGCCATAGGGGACTTGGCAGTGCGCTTCCCCAACCTCCTAGAGCCATGGACTGAGTTTATCTATGCACGCCTCCGAGATCACTCAGTTACTGTGCGCAAGAATGCTATCCTCGTCATCTCCCACCTTATACTCAATGACATGATGAAGGTCAGGAGGACTTGTATACACCATATATTTACTTAATAGGATGGTTATTTTTCTGTTTGCTCCCAAGGCATGGAAGCATCTCCTGTACTCTTACGTCTCTTGATTTCTATTACGAATGAGTGGCTCTAATCAGGCCAAAAGGCAACACAGCCAATTTCAGGTATCAGTATATCTGATCTGTGACGTATGTGGTTTTGCCCAAGTCAGTTTTGGCTTATAGTCAGTTCCAGATTCTGGTGGGTTTCGGCTACTTACAGAGTTATATGACAAAAAAATTCGAAATGAATTCTTGAACTCTTTCTTTATTGGATAATATTTGGTTATATACGTGATTCAGTTCAATGCCAAAAGCATGCATTTGCAAGGTGCTTGTATGTAATGTGTTTTTTTTTTTTCTGAACCAATAATTAATATTTTAGGTCAAGGATATATAAATGAAATGGCTACAAAAATAGAAGATGAAGATGAAAGGATTTCTAGTCTCGCCAAGCTGTTCTTTCATGAATTATCAAAGAAAGGTATTTTAAAATTATAGAATTTGCTTATTTCATTTCTTCTATATCATTGAATTGTAGTGCTGGGTGCTAACAGCATCAACAAGTTCATGCAATGCAACTACCTAGCTTGAATGCATGATAGCATACATAAAACTTCTTTTATGTTGTTACAAAAATATCATAAATTAACTATTGTACTGAGTGTTAAGTACGAAGTGGTTCTTCTGTCTTTTTAAAACATTTTTACTAGAAAGTAGGTTACCTAAGGGTCGCAAAAAAATAAAAAGATACAACCATAACAATTACTAAAAGCAGTTCAGGAGCAACTTATTCACCACCTGTGCAGTTCAGTTATTGAAACTCTTGATAATACGTCTTACATCTCTGTTTCTCTCTCTCTCTGTACCGTTACTTCTCCCAGGAAGCAATCCTATATACAATTTGTTGCCGGATATACTAGGAAGGTTGTGTAACCAAGACCTGCCAGTTGATTCCTTTTACAACATAATGCAGTTTTTAATTGGATCCATAAAAAAGGTGCTTATATTTTTCCTTTTTTTTCTACATCTTTTATTTTGTTGATTTCTTATTTTAATAAGTTTTATAAACAAATATATTGTACTCTGCTGGAGTGGATCAGTGCCGGATTATATTGGGTTCTGTGCTTTTTGTAGCTCCCTAAATGTCCTGTTGACTAAGTGTTGATGGTTCATTTTTGCAGTTTTGGGCACCTTCACTGTTTCCATTGCCCTGAAAATGTTTGAACTTCACTGTACTAATAGTAACATTTTGTGCTAAACTGCTAATTATATTGCTTCAGGACAAACAAATGGATGCTCTTGTTGAAAAGCTCTGCAATAGGTTT
>JAMFTS010000738.1:27500-29082 GCA_028095005.1 Rhynchospora pubera | reverse complement strand
AAAGGAAATAGAACAAACAAATAAGTAGAAGATCGAAGAGCTCTCAAAATGACAAAATTGAAACTCAAAAAGGATCCTTCTTTCTAATTCTCTAAGGATGAGAGGCAAAGGGATTTCTATCGAGAAAGAGTTCTTGTTCTTATTTAGATAGAAGATCGTGATTTGATCCGCATATGTTTCGTAAAAGAGAAATCTTTTCCTTTGATCATAAATGAAAAGTCTTCAATTGGAATATGAAAACGTGACTGAATTGGTCTTAGTTACTCTTCGAAACGGAGTGGAAGAAGGGAAGAAATTCTCGAACGAAGAAAAGGATCCAATTACTTCGAAAGAATTGAACGAGGAGCTGTATGAGGTCAAAATCTCATGTACGGTTCTGTAGAGTGACAGTAAGGGTAACTTATCTGTCAACTTTCCACTATCAACCCCAAAAAACCAAACTCTGCCTTACGTAAAGTTGCCAGAGTACGATTAACCTCTAAATTTGAAATCACTGCTTATATACCAGGTATTGGCCATAATTTACAAGAACATTCTATAGTATTAGTAAGAGGAGGAAGGGTGAAGGATTTACCCGGTGTGAAATAATCACATTGTTCGAGGAACCCGAGATGCTCTCGGAGTAAAGGGTCGTCAACAAGGGCGTTCTAGTGCGTTGTAGATTCTTATCCAAGACTTGTATCATTTGATGATGCCATGTGAATCGCTAGAAACATGTAAAGTGTATGGCTAACCCAATAACGAAAGTTTCGTAAGGGGACTGGAGCAGGCTATCATGAGACAAAAGATCTTCTTTCTAAAGAGATTCGATTCGGAACTATTAGATGTCCAGGGTCCAATATGAAAATCATTTCAGAGGTTTTCCCTTACTTTGTCCGTGTCAACAAACAATTCGAAATACCTCGACTTTTTCAGAACAGGTCTGAGTCAAATAGCAATGATTCGAAGCACTTTTTTTACATTCAACTATGTATTTCGGAAACCTAAGGACTCGATCGTATGGATATGTAAAATACAAGATTTCCAATCCTAACAGGAAAAGGAGGGAAACGGATACTCAATCTCAAGTGAGTAAACAGAATTTCATACTCGATCTCATAGATCCATATAGAATTCTGTGGAAAGCCGTATTCGACGAAAGTCGTATGTACGGCTTGGAGGGAGATCTTTCCTATCTTTTGAGATCCACCCTACAATATGGGGTCAAAAAGCCAAAAAAAAAAAATTGATTCGTTTTTAGCCCTTATAAAAAGAAAACGGATTCTTTAACCTCTTTCACGCTCATGTCACGTCGAGGTACTGCAAAGAAAAAAACTGCAGAATTCGATCCAATTTCTTGTAGTCGAGTCGTTAACATGTTGGTTAACCGTATGATGAAACACGGAAAAAAATCATTGGCTTATCAAATTTTCTATCGAGCCGCGTTAGATATTGAAAAAAAGACAAAAGAAAATCCAGTATCTATTTTACGTCAAGCAATACTTAGAGTAACTCCCAGGGTAGGAGTAAAAACAAGAAGAGGAAAAAACGGAAAGACTTATAAAGTCCCTGTTGCAATCCCACTTCCACAAGGAATATTACT
>JAMFTS010000738.1:0-15000 GCA_028095005.1 Rhynchospora pubera | reverse complement strand
GTTAACAGCCGACCGCTCTACCACTGAGCTACTGAGGAACAACGGCATATTCTACCTCTTAGAGTTCAACTTTTGTTCTCAACCCATAAACAATATAAGTCCCAAGCTTTCTTTGTAACTCCCGGAACTTCGTCGTAGTGTCTCCGTTCCATGTCTCATTTCATATATGGAAGATAGTATTCTCATATCATCAATCTTTTTCTATTATATTAGAATATATATGAAAGATGATATTTGCATATCATCAATATATGACTGTCTCTAATATATATGATATGTCAAACATCTTTTTTTTTGAATCCATTCTGTCTTACTCTATCAAAAAAGCCTTCCAATGGATCAAATAGAAGAAATTTTCCGAATTTTTTTGAACATCGAGTTTCCTAAATTACTAAATCAAACTCTCCAGTTTGCCTGACTATTCTGTTTTTCCTAGGAAAGACAGAATAGAAACGAAAAAGAATCAAGAAGGAAATCAGATCTATTTTGCCATTGTATATATATATCTATATTTTCTATAGAAAAGATCCTAGAATTGGAAGGAAATAGCAGAATTTTGCTCTGGGAATATCTTATCAATCCATTCCCATCCCATTTATTTATACTTCTTGCAAATCCTCACGTTTTTTCGGAACGAAACCGGTTTTTGTTCCTTTTTTCAATTCATATCAATATAGAAATCGATTCTGGTTTTTGTTCCTTTTTTCAATTCATATCAATATAGAAATCGATTCTGTCGAAAATCCATATATGGAGTTCATTCAAGTTTCATGTGATTTACTAAAGAGAATAGAAATAATTACATAGATTCTAAGTAAGAATCTTACTTATGCATATACTATCCCAAACTAGAGAGAATTTTTTGCACCGTATCGAATGTATTGAATACAATAACTATATGATCTAGTTCGAACTCTGTTGTTCCAAATGCAATTCCAAAAAAATTGGAATATGCAGATGAATAGATAACTATACCAACATGCCCTTACAAAATACTATTTGATTAGTATAATCATTTTGTTATGCAATTCAATACTATTTTATCAATTCTAGGAATTGAATATGTTATTCTGAGTAATAAGAAACTATTACGATAAATAAATAAGATTCCTATTACGAAATAAACAAGAAGATTTTCCGAATTTTTTGGAACATCAAGTTTTATCTAATTTAGTAAAGAGAATAGAAATAATTGCATAGATTCTAAGTAAGAATCTTACTTATGCATATACTATCCCAAACTAGAGAGAATTTTTTGGAACATCAAGTTTTATCTAATTTAGTAAAGAGAATAGAAATAATTGCATAGATTCTAAGTAAGAATCTTACTTATGCATATACTATCCCAAACTAGAGAGAATTTTTTGCACCGTATCGAATGTATTGAATACAATAACTATATGATCTAGTTCGAACTCTGTTGTTCCAAATGCAATTCCAAAAAAATTGGAATATGCAGATGAATAGATAACTATACCAACATGCCCTTACAAAATACTATTTGATTAGTATAATCATTTTGTTATGCAATTCAATACTATTTTATCAATTCTAGGAATTGAATATGTTATTCTTAGTAATAAGAAACTATTACGATAAATAAATAAGATTCCTATTACGATAAATAAATAAGATTTTCCGAATTTTTTTGAACATCAAGTTTTACATGATTTAGTAAAGAGAATAGAAATTTGATCATTACTAGATCGATCTTAGGGGTCGATGAATAATGAGCAACTAATGGGATTTTTTTCGTGAAAAAGGATATTTCTTTTTGGAAATCAGTGAAGAAATATTACCTAATTTTCTAATAAACAACCAATATCTTAAAAATCGAAGAGAAATGAAAATGATAATTCGCATTGTACAAACTTTTTGTAGTAAAACTACAAAATCGGTCGTCGTATTCGGACTTTATTTTGGATTTTTAAGCGCATTCTCGATAGGACCCTCTTTTTTCTTTCTTATTAAAACTCGTGTTATGGAAGAAGGGAGCGAGAGGAATGTTGCGTCGACAACTGGTTTTCTTGTCGGGCAACTTATAATGCTCGTATCAGTTTATTATTTCCCTCTGCATCTAGCATTGAGTCAGGCTCATACAATAACTATGCTAGTTGCTTTATATGTTTTGTTTCATTTCGCATCGTATAATGACGAGGACTTTTTGGATTATGAATATGGACTAACTACCCGAAATTCCATACGTAATTTCGGTATTCAATGTGTATTCCTGAGTAATGTGATTTTTCAATTATTAAATCATTTTGTTTTACCAAGCGCAACGTTGGCTAGATTAGCCAACATTTATATGTTTCGATGTAACAACAAAATGTTGTTCATCATAAGCAGTTTTGGTGCTTGGTTCATTGCTCAAATTTTCTTCATAAAATGGCTTGGATTGGTATTATTCTGGGTACGGCAAACTTATTTTTATTTTTATAAATCAACGAACTACAAGGGTCTTGTGTTGCATTGGAAGTACACTCTCATGGATTGGACATATATATCTTCTATGGAAGAAGTCTTCCGTATTTTCTCTTTTGTCATCTGTATCTTCTATTTAGGTAGCGTTCCATATCCTTTGGTCAATCAGAAACGGAGAAACAAAAAAGCCGAAACACTAGAAAAAATAAAGCAGATGAAAGAGCAAAATCAAGAAAGGCAGGAAAAAAGAAATGGAAAAACAAGTTCCAAAACGAAGAATACTCAATTAGTTAGAAATCAAGAAGAGCAGGAAAAGACTAAATTCGCGTTTACAAGAATATTAGTTACTAATCTTTTTGATTCTAGACGATGGAATCGTCCATTACGATATATCCAAAACCAAAAAAATCGATTGTACGAGCGTGCTGTACAAGACATTCCTGTACAAAATGAAATGGGGCAATATTATTTTGGTACATGTCTAAGTGATGGGAAGAAAAGAATATCTTTTACATATAGACATGGTTTCAAGGAGTATTTGGACACGCTAGTAAAACAACTAGCTTTAATCAATTCTTTTTGGTTTTCGGATCCGAAAACAAAGAAATTAAGAATAGTAAATGCATTAAGAAAATTATCTGAATTAAAAAGATTAAAAAAATTCTCTAAATCTAAGAAATATTTATATTATAAATGGATTTATAGAAATGAAAAAAAAAAGTACAACTTAATCAATGAATTAAGAAGTCGAATCAAAGTTCTAGAAGAGAAAGAGGGATTTCTTGCTCTAGATATCCTCGAAAAAAGAGCCAGATTATGTAATGATGAAAATGAAGAACTATGCTTTTCTAAACGGAAGGATCCCCTTTTGAAGGGATCAAATCGTAGGATATCAGAAAGAGCGCCTCTGAAACACATAGGAAATCCATTTACTATAGCTGATCTGACACAACAAATGAAAAAATTCGAAAAAAAAAAAAGAGAAGATCACGAAGACAGTCATAAAAAACTATATGAAAAATTGAAATCTAAAAAGGCGCTTATTAATCCCGTAATCCAACTATTTCCATCATTGAGTGCAGTCCTTATGGATGCCCACGATCACTTACGTTGGATGGAACGAGTACACCGCAGTCCACAAACCCTGTTGTACACAATAATTGTGGCTGATCCAACTACTAAAAAAGTTCTAAAAAAGCCAAAAAAGGGAAGGAACTTTTTTAATTTTTTTCAAAAAGATTTCCAGGAAATCAAGAAAGATCTTCCTCGATTGCTAAGTGGCTTTATGGACGACCTGCAAGTGAGGGAAGAACGGCCAGAAAAAGAAGACAGTGAAGCTCAGGAAAAATATGGGGAAGAAGGGGAAAAACAAAAAAAAGACGAGGAAAGGGAAAGGGAAAAACAAGTATTCGCGCAAATTTATTTGCGCAAATTCAGAGACATTCTCCTTTATGTAATGGATGATAGTGATGTGGCTCTGCAGGGGAAGAAGAAATCCGATGAGCAGAAGGAAGAAGATGAGAAGAAGGAATCCAATGAGAAGAAGGAAGAAGATGAGAAGAAGGAATCCAATGAGAAGAAGGAAGAAGATGAGAAGAAGAAATCTGATGAGAAGAAGAAATCAGATGAGCAGAAGGAAGAAGATGAGGAGGACGAATGGCCGCAATCAAGAAATATAGTTTTGGTACATTACTCGCAAGTACCGGATTATTATCGAGGTGCAATCAAAGGAAGCATGCGTGGTCTAAAACGTAAAACAGTTATTTGGGACTTGTATCAACCACATCCACATTCCCCGCTTTTTTTTGATCGAGTAGAAAACAAGCTTTTTTCTTTTTTTCGAAAAATCTTTTTTTTTGTTTTTGGTATCTTTTTGAAAATCTTTTCAAAGATTTTTTTCATTCTTAGGAATTCGGTGGGGAGAAAACAAGAACGGAAAATCTTGCAAGAGGAAAAGATAAAGGAAATCGATTTGGTAGAGAAAAGGAAAAACAGCAAGATGAGAAGAAAAGAGAGCGAAGAAGAACGACGTCGATCCATAGCAGAAACTTGGGATGCAGATGAGTTCACTCAACAAATGAGAGGTTTGCTTTTATTAACCCACTCTTTTCTTAGAAAAAAAATTGTATTACCTTCTTTGATAATAGCTAAAAATCTTGGCCGGATGGTTTTATTCCAATCATCCGAATGGGATGAGGATTTCAAGGAATGGGAGAAAGAAATGCATGTTAAATGTATTTATAATGGTGTTGCATTATCAGAAACAGAATTTCCCATGAATTGGTTAAATGATGGTATTCAGATCAAGATTCTATTTCCTTTTCGTTTGAAACCTTGGCGAAGTAGAAAAGAAAAAGTAAGAAAATCAACTTTTTTAACAGTTTTTGGAAGAGAAACACGCGTACCTTTTGGGTCTCCCCAAAGGCAACGTTCCTTTTTTCAACCCATTTTTAAAGAACTTTTAAAAAAAATGAGAGAAGTGAAAAAGAAATCTTTTCTACTTTTCGAAGTTTTCGAAGGAAAAAAAAGAAAAGTATATGAACCGACTGAAAATGGAAAAGATTCCAAAATCAATAAGAATATTATTCATGAACCCACCATTGAAATCCCATCCATGAATTTGACAATTGAGTCAGTAATAGAAATACAAATGCAAAATTGGTCTGATGGAACAATCAGAATCAGAAATGAAATAGAACAAATCACAAAAGAAAAGAACAAAATACTTCTCATTTGTGATGATAAAAGACCGGAATCACAGAAACCTATTTGGAAGATATTTCAAAGAAATACTATTCGATTAATACGCAAATCAGGTTATTTTCTCAAATATTTCATTGAAAAAACATCCATAAATATCTTGCTATGGATGATTAACAACCTTCCTAGGACTAGGAAAAATTCGCAACTTTTCTTTGAATCAATAAAAAAAAAAATGAAGAAATTCATTTACAAGAATAAAACAAATCAAAAAGGGAAGAAGGAAAGAGATCAAAATACAATGAACTTTTTTTGGACTCAAAAAAAGAATCATTCAAAAATGGATTATGACTTATCTTCCTTGTCCCAAGAATATGTATTTTACAAATTATCACAAAGCCCATTCCTTAACAAATATCACTTTAGTTCTTTACTTCAATATAAGGAAAAGGAAACCTATCCTTTTATTAAGGATCAAATGAAAGATTATTATCGAGGGATATTTAATTCCAAATCAAGTCATAAGAAAATGACTAAGAGTCAATTGTGGAAAAACTGGTTAAGGGGTCATTATCAATACAATTTATCTCAGACCAAATGGTCCCAATTAGAACCGCAAGAATGGCGAAATCGAATGAATCAACATTGTATGATTCCAAATAAAGACTCAATGCCATTTGATTCCTATGGATTTGATTCATTCCTTAGTCTAAAAGAAAAATTAAAAAAAAACTACAGATATGATCTTTTAGCAAATATATATATGAACTATGGGGATAAAGATAAAAAGAACTTATCTATTTCTCGATTTGTCAGTCTAGCTATTAGTGATCATCTAGAAGATTTAGAAAGTTTTTCTTATCCATGGAAAAATCAAGATAGAAAATATTTTGATTGTCGAATTCTCCTTACAAAAAAGAGCGATATAGATACCTATACTAATAACAATAAACTGTGGGTCAATCCACTGATAGGTGGTTATCAAAATACTAAGACTGAAGAAGAAAGAATCCAAAACAATTTGACCAAAAAATATATGGTCCAAAAAGAAGATTCGGATCAAAAAAAAGATCAAAAAAAAGATCAAAAAAAAGATCAAAAAAAAGATCAAAAAGAAGGTAAAAAAGAAGATCAAAAAGAAGGTAAAAAAGAAGGTAAAAAAAAAGATTCGGATCAAAAAGAAGGTAAAAAAGAAGATTCGGATCAAAAAGAAGATCAAGAAGAAGATTCAGATCAAGAAGAAGATTCGGATCAAAAAAAAAATCAAAAAGAAGATTTTTTGGATTGGAAGAAAATGAATAAAGAATGGAAAAAAAGGAATGAAGAAACGGTTTTTGGATTCCATATAGGATCTCATTGGTTCTTCCCAGAATTGGTACTACTTTTAAATGAATATAAAAAGAAACCATGGATTACGCCAATCAAATTCCTTCTTTTTGATTTGGATCCTCGTAAAGATCCAAAAAATAAAGATCCAAAAAATAAAGATCCAAAAAATAAAGATCCAAAAAATAAAGATCCAAAAGACGGCAAAAAAACGGAAGACGAAGCTATGCAGGAAGCTATTAACGCGGGAAAAATTTTTAATGTCAAAAAAACAAATAAGTCAGAACAAGATTTTATAGTACAAGTGCGTTATGAACCAGAACCGGGAAGTGAAGAAAAAAAGAAAAAGAAGATAATCAGAGGATTAAATGACATGCAAGAATTTGATTTCTTGATCAAAAAATCTTTCCTTTACCAATTAAGATTGGATACCCCCGAAACCAAGAAAAAAATAAAAAGTGGGATAGACGAGAGCTATCACCTGCTTAGACTGTTCAAAGACTATCTGCAAAAAAAGGAAAAGGGGATTCCTATACCTCGTAGAAGAGATCCACAACAAGTAAGTACCAAATTGATCGAGAAAGGCGAGATAGATTTGGAACTAATGGAAATGTTAACAGAGAAAAGTGACAGTGTCCCCTCTTTGTTAGAAAATCAATATCTGAAATTCGACGAATTTCGTCTATGTCAGAAAATAGACGGGAAATCCATTTTATATCAAATGATAAGTATCAATATCTCATTGTTCAATGAAAATGAGCATCAAAGTCAGGACTTCCTTCGTCCTGAAGATATTCTATCTTCTAGGCGTTGTCGAGAATTGCGAATTTTAAGTTCTTTCAATTACCCTAATTGGAATGTTAGGGATAGAAAGCGATCCGATGGAAAGAAAAAAAAAAAAAAAAGAAAACAAAAAAAAAACTCTAGCCAATTATTCAATGTTTTCAATGAGAAGGAACTAAATACAGATCCCAATGAATTCGTGAAATGCAAATCTTTTCTTTGGCCAAATTTCCGATTCGAAGATTTATTATGTATGAATCGCTATTGGTTTAATACCAATAATGGAAGTCGTTTCAGTATGTTAAGGATACGTATGTATCCAAAATCTAGAATTCGAAAATAGTGTATTTCCTATACCAACATAGGAATCAAGAAATTAGCAGAGTTCTTCAAATTGTCGTTAAAGACATTTTTCCTTAATACAGAAATGGATTATCTCCTGCTATCCAAATCAAATCTTCCATTTGATTTGGATAGAATAACAAAGTAGTATATGAATAAATCCAAAACTAGATTCAAATAACTGGCATAATCCTGATTTTTTGATTTTTCCTGATCGGAAAAATCATCCATGAAAAAGAAAAAAGATAGAAAAATTTTGTTATTTATGGTCCAAAATTCATCCACTCCCATTATTCCACAAGAAGAAAACAAAGGTTCTGTTGAATTTCAAGTATTCAGTTTCACCAATAAGATACAGAGGCTTACTTCCCATTTCGAATTGCACAAAAAAGATTTTGTATCGGAAAGGGCTCTACGAAAAATTCTGGGAAAACGCCGACGGTTGCTGGCTTATTTGTCAAAGAAAAATCAAGTACGTTATAATAAATTAATGGATCAATTGAATATTCGGGAACCACAAACTCGTTAATTTCATCGTTTGAATTTTTTGGAATTTAGTAGTATTCGATTTTTCATTTTGATGAGCCTCACTTTGAGGAATTCATGGAATAATGAATTCAGGAAGAAAAGATATGACTGGAAAAGTTATGACTGTACCGGTTACAAGAAAAGATCTCATGATAGTCAATATGGGTCCTCACCACCCATCAATGCATGGTGTTCTTCGATTGATCCTTACTCTCGATGGTGAAGATGTTATTGATTGTGAACCCATATTGGGCTATTTACACAGAGGAATGGAAAAAATAGCGGAAAACCGAACAATTCTACAATATCTACCTTATGTAACACGGTGGGATTATTTAGCTACTATGTTCACAGAGGCAATAACGGTAAATGCACCAGAAAAATTGGAAAATGTTCAAGTACCTCAAAGAGCTAGCTATATCAGAGTTATTATGCTGGAATTGAGCCGTATAGCTTCTCATTTGTTATGGCTTGGACCTTTTATGGCAGATATCGGTGCACAGACTCCTTTCTTTTATATTTTCAGAGAGAGAGAATTGATATACAATCTATTCGAAGCCGCCACAGGTATGCGAATGATGCATAATTATTTCCGTATCGGGGGGGTAGCTGCGGATCTACCTTATGGGTGGATAGAGAAATGTTTCGATTTCTGCGATTATTTCTTAACAGGAGTTGTTGAATATCAAAAACTTATTACACGGAATCCCATTTTTTTGGAACGAGTGGAAGGAGTGGGTATTATTGGTGGAGAAGAAGCAGTAAATTGGGGTTTATCCGGGCCAATGTTACGAGCTTCTGGAATCCAATGGGATCTTCGTAAAGTTGATAATTATGAGTGTTACAATGAATTCGATTGGGAAATCCAATGGCAAAAAGAAGGAGATTCATTAGCTCGTTATTTAGTACGAATCGGTGAAATGAAGGAATCCATAAAAATGATTCAACAGGCTCTAGAGGGAATTCCTGGAGGACCCTATGAGAATTTAGAAGTCCGACGCTTTGATAGAGCAAAGAATTCCGAATGGAATGATTTTGCATATCGATTTATAAGTAAAAAACCTTCACCGAATTTTGAATTGTCGAAACAAGAACTTTATGCCAGAGTGGAAGCCCCAAAGGGGGAATTAGGGATTTATTTGATAGGAGATAATAGTGTTTTCCCCTGGAGATGGAAAATTCGTCCACCCGGTTTTATCAATTTGCAAATTCTTCCAGAGCTAGTTAAAAGAATGAAATTGGCTGATATCATGACGATATTAGGTAGTATAGATATCATTATGGGAGAAGTTGATCGTTGAAATGATAATTGATACAACAGAAGTACAAACTATCAATTCTTTCTCTACATCGGGATTTTTCAAAGAAGTCTATGGACTGATATGGATTATACCTATTTTGACCCTGATATTGGAAATCACGATAGGGGTACTCGTCATTGTTTGGTTAGAAAGAGAAATATCCGCAGCGATCCAACAGCGTATTGGGCCTGAATATGCTGGTCCGTTGGGAATTCTTCAAGCTATAGCAGATGGGACGAAATTACTTTTGAAAGAGGACCTCCTCCCATCTCGAGGAGATATTCGTCTGTTTAGTGTCGGACCGTCTATAGCAGTCATATCAGTTCTACTAAGCTATTTAGTAATTCCTTTTGGGTATCGTCTTGTTTTAGCGGATCTCGGTATAGGTGTTTTTTTATGGATCGCCATTTCAAGTATTGCTCCTATTGGCCTTCTTATGTCAGGATATGGATCGAATAATAAATATTCCTTTTCAGGTGGTCTCCGAGCTGCTGCTCAATCAATTAGTTATGAAATACCATTAACTCTATGTGTATTATCAATATCTCTACGTGTGATTCGCTGGAATATGAACTTTTCTCTCTCTTTCTTCTAGAAATCAAAGAAGAAAAAGAGGTTCAATGTATTGAATAGATATTCTCATTCATTTTTTGATTCAGCATTCGGGTTGATTAGTTAAACCAGATAGTTATATGAGTGAAACAAAACAACTTATCCATTTGTAGTAAGAAAAAAAAATCTCATTCCCTATGTACGTACAAGCATCCAGTTGAAGGAAACATAAGCAGGGATAAACAGTTTATCCCAAGATTGCGATTTTTTGATTAGTCATCATATCTTGAAGCGGGTGCAAACAAAAGATCAACTGTATGGAGTTTCTACTACTGTCTTGTATGTATTACTATACCGGCGATCAATCAAAAGTCAGTGGACAGTTAGGAACACCAAGGTACACAAAGGATTAGTAATAGATATAATGGAAGGTATCAAAAAAAAGGTTTTTCCACATAAAACGAATCATAATAAGGACTTGAAATTGGTAGAAATGATCAAGTAGTACTTCCCTACGATTCCGATCTAGAGTATGCTCCTATTCACTGATTCAAAAAATGACTATCAAGAACGAATTAATCCTTTATTTTTTTTTGAAGTACCCTCCCCTGAGACAGAAGAAGAGGAAAAAAGAAATGGAATGCCATATATGGAATGAATAATCAAGAAAAGATCTTTCTTGATTATTTCTTCCATATTGATTCATATACAATTCTTATCATGATTCATGAACGAATGCCTAATTCTTTATATTTATTCATTGATATAACGAGTATTTTATTGAAAGATTCAGTTATTACCGAACAAAGAGAGATTCTCATTATAAAGGATAAGATCAATTCGGAAGCAAGTTTTTGATTATTCTAGCAGACAGAATTCCATTGGTCTAATTTGGGACTCTCCGATGTATCTTTATTCTGTCTACCCCCAAAGAAAGATGCCGATAATACCGAACTAGTCCTTCCATTTTTTGTGGCCATAGAGGAGCCGTATGAAGCTGAGGTTTCATGTACGGTTTTGAAATAGCGATGAAAACTGTGATGTTATTATCGACTATGATTATCTAACAGTTCAAGTACAGTTGATATAGTTGAAGCACAGTCCAAATATGGTTTTTGGGGGTGGAATCTGTGGCGTCAGCCTATAGGCTTTCTAGTTTTTCTCATTTCTTCTCTAGCCGAATGTGAGAGATTGCCCTTTGATTTACCAGAAGCAGAGGAGGAATTAGTAGCAGGTTATCAAACCGAATATTCGGGTATCAAATATGCTCTCTTTTATCTTGCTTCTTACCTAAATCTATTAGTTTCTTCGTTATTTGTCACAGTTCTTTACTTAGGTGGGTGGAATTTCTCCATTCCGTACATACCCATTCCTGAACTTTTCAGAATAAATCAAATGGCTGGAATTTTTGGAATGACAATTGATATCTTTATTACATTAGCTAAGGCTTATTTGTTTCTCTTCATTTCTATCACAACAAGATGGACTTTACCTAGGATGAGAATAGACCAGTTATTAAATCTTGGATGGAAATTTCTTTTACCTATTTCTCTAGGTAATCTTTTATTAACAACTTCTTCTCAACTTGTCTCACTATAAATAACAGAATACGATAACAAGATTCTCGATTCATAATATCTCTCAAACAAGAGAAAGAAACTTCCTTTTTTTCATGGATATTTCCAATATGTTCCCTATGGTAACTGGGTTCATGAATTATGGTCAACAAACCATACGAGCTGCAAGGTACATTGGGCAAAGTTTCATAATTACCTTATCCCACACAAATCGTTTACCTGTCACGATTCAATATCCTTATGAAAAATCAATCATGTCAGAGCGTTTTCGAGGTCGAATCCACTTTGAATTTGATAAATGTATTGCTTGTGAAGTATGTGTTCGTGTATGCCCGATAGATCTACCTGTTGTTGATTGGAGATTGGAAAGAGATATTCAAAAGAAACAATTGCTTAATTATAGTATTGATTTCGGGGTTTGTATATTTTGTGGTAACTGTGTCGAGTATTGTCCAACAAACTGTTTATCAATGACTGAAGAATATGAACTTTCTACTTATGATCGTCATGAATTGAATTATAATCAAATTGCTTTGGGTCGGTTACCAATCTCAATAATTGGAGATTACACAATTCAAACAGTTAGGAATTCGACTCCAATCCAAATAGACAAAGAGAATTCCTTTGATTCCAGAACGATTACTAATTACTAAGATTTTTTTTGGTTAGTCAGTAACTACAAATCAAACTCATAACTATTTATTGTCGAGAATCACTCTTTGATTGAAACTGAGAATCGATTTTTCGTGATGGGATGATTTCGAAATATACAATTTGAACCACTATTCAAACGAGTCTTTTTTCGGATAAAAATTCGATTTCCATTCATCCATATTTCCATTTCATTCTATGATAAATGGATCATAAACTATATTATATATAAGAACAAAATAGGGGAACCCCTTTTCCTTTCCTGGACCATTTAGTACGGTCATGATAGATTTGAAGTTCTTTCTTTTTTTTTTTACATAATGGATTTACCTGGACCAATACATGATATTCTTGTGGTATTTATAGGATCAGTTCTTGTATTAGGGGGGTCTAGGGGTAGTATTACTTACCAATCCAATTTATTCTGCCTTTTCGTTGGGATTGGTTCTTATTTGTATATCCTTATTCTATATTTCATTGAACTCCTATTTTGTAGCTGCCGCACAGCTCCTTATTTATGTCGGAGCCATAAATGTATTGATCTTATTTGCTGTAATGTTCATGAATGGTTCAGAATATTCCAATGATTCCTATCTTCGGACCATTAGAGATGGGGTTACTTCACTGATTTGTACAACTATTCTTTTTTCACTAATGGCTACTATATCAGATACATCATGGTACGGGATTCTTTGGACTACAAGATCAAATCAAATTATAGAACAGGAACTCACAAATAACGTTCAACAAATTGGGATTCATTTAGCAACAGATTTTTTTCTTCCCTTTGAACTCATTTCTATAATTCTTCTAGTTTCCTTGATAGGTGCAATTACTATGGCTCGACAATAAGAAATACTTAGAATGATTCCAAATTCTAAGAATTGCTAATTCTAAATCAAAATCAAAAAAATCCAAATTTTTGGTTCATTAATTATAAGTCAAAATCTATATTATCTTTACTTTATTTTAATATTTTTTTACTTTCTTTTATATAAATATTCTCTTTATTTTTTCAATTTTATAAAGATTAGGGAGCCAACCAATAATGTTTGAACACATGCTTCTTTTGAGTGTTTACTTATTTTCGATGGGCCTTTATGGATTGATTACAAGTCGAAACATGGTTAGGGCACTTATGTGTCTTGAACTTATCCTTAATTCGGTTAATATAAATCTTGTCATTTTTTCTGATATGTTTGATAATAGACAATTAAGAGGAAACATTTTTTTCATCTTTATTATAGCTATTGCAGCTGCAGAAGCCGCTATTGGATTAGCAATTTTTTCATCTATTCATCGTAATAAAAAATCAACAAATATCAATCAATCCAATTTATTAAATTATTAGTTATTTTTATTACATAGATAAATCATCCAAAAAAGCCTAAGTCTTTATTCAATTTTTATGCAAAATTGATTGATTCTTTAATTTGTGGAATTTTTGAATTCCATATATATATTATAGAGTAGAATATAAGTAACAAATTTATAACTCAATTTGTATTTAGTTATGTGCAACTTGTCTGATAATGGATCCTCGAGATCAAATTCGAAATCTATCAGCCTTTTTTTAAAGTAGATTCCATTATTATATGGATTTTTCTATTTTATTGTTCAATTTTTCATAAGTCACTGCTTCATCTGGTATTTAGAATATAATGGATTCGTCCACTACTTTGACCAGATCGAAAATTTTTTGATTTCCAAAAATAGACTTTCGAAATTCAATGTCACATTCAGTAAAAATTTATGATACCTGTATAGGTTGTACACAATGTGTGCGAGCTTGTCCTACGGATGTATAGAAATGATACCTTGGGATGGTTGTAAAGCCAAGCAAATAGCTTCCGCACCAAGAACGGAAGATTGTGTAGTTGTAAAAGATGTGAATCTGCCTGTCCAACAGACTTTTTAAGTGTTCGTGTTTATCTAGGGCCTGAAACAACTCGTAGCATGGCTCTAGCTTATTGATACGTTACAAAAAGCAAAAGCCCTACCTGAATCATTGATTCCTCTTTACCGAAAAACCGTGCTCGATGAAAGCTATAATCTCGGAGCACGGGTTTCTCTAGTCAAAACGTATATCTGACTATCATGAGATATTTTCCTTGGTTAACAACACTTGTTGTTTTTCCCATATTTGCGGGTTCTTTTACTTTCTTTTTTCCTCATAAAGGAAATAAGATATATCGATGGTATACTCTATGTATATGTTTGTTAGAACTTATTCTAGCAGCTTATGTATTTGGTTATCATTTTCAATTTGATAAAAAATTAATGCAACTTAAGGAAGATTTTCAATGGATAGATGTTTTTTGATTTCCACTGGAGATTGGGAGTGGATGGACTTTCTATAGGACCTATTTTTACTGACAGGCTTTATTACTACTTTAGCCAGTTTAGCAGCTTGGCCCAGTTACTCGAAATTCCCAATTGTTCTATTTTCTAATGTTAGCAATGTATAGCGGTCAAATAGGATTATTCTTTTCTAAAGACCTTTTACTTTTCTTCATCATGTGGGAATTCGAATTAATTCCCGTTTATTTGCCTTTTTATCCATGTGGGGAGGTAAGAAACGTCTTTACTCAGCTACTAAATTCATTTTATACACAGCGGGAGGTTCTATCTTTTTATTAATTGGGAATTTTAGGTATGAGTTTGTATGCTTCCAATAAACCAACACTAGATTTTGAAGGATTAATGAATCAATCATATCCTATCTTTCTAGAAATAATATTCTATATTGGCTTCCTTATTGCATATGCTATCAAAATTGCCGATTATACCCCTACACACATGGTTACCAGGGGGAT
>JAMFTS010000736.1:0-29082 GCA_028095005.1 Rhynchospora pubera | reverse complement strand
GATAAGGCAAAGGCCTGCTTCTCAACTAATTGCAAAAGCCATTCTTTCAACAAGGACAGAGGTTATTCCAGCTTCTCGATCAAAGATTTATATGTCCCTGAGACTAGTAAAAAGAAAGAATAAGAAGCAAGGGCGCGAGCGTGAAAAATCACATAGCTACAACCTAAGCGAAGGTTATTAGTCCAATGAGAATGGAGATAAAGAAGGACATGAAATCCATTAGCAGCTCTATCAGTTATGTCATGATTGGAATTACTTTTCCAATAGAACAAGAAAGAGATTCATTGAAGTTACTATTACCTGTACCAGTTGTTGTAAGGCCCGACAACAAGATTGACTTACCACACAATTGCTTTGCATACGGTGTATAATAGTGACTAAATTAAAACTCAAGTCAATTCAAAAGTGCAACATCATATACATAGCCTTTGATTTGGAAAAGTAGCTACATTCCAATTTGAGTGAGCATTTCGTTCAGCACTGAATTACAAACACTCTCACAGAGTAGAAGTTCGATCGAAACATCACAAAAAAAAAGATTCTTGACCTGTGAATGAAGAGACACAAAGAGTAGATCTTACACCTCCCGTTCCCATCATACTTGCCAAGTCAGGTATCATATCTCATGATTACAGCTTCAACAGACCATTCTGACCAGTTCACATTAGGACCTGTTTTTCTTTCGGCTTGAAAAAATTGCACTAAAAAGCGTTTCCCATCTAACGATTCCACTATCGTAAAATGGAACCTTCCTAGTACTCAGTCCGATTGCATGAAAATCGTTCTTGAAAGTTCTAACAATAGCTCGACACAAAAGAAACAATTCCCTCTCACACAAATTCTTAATTAGCCAAGCTTGGATCATCGAAATGGCTGGAAACAGTGCTGAATGAAGTGTGACTAGTCAGGCAGATAGCGAATCCATCCCCATAGAATCCTAAGGAAGGGACCCGCTTACCATGAACTCAGTGACGGTGGCCAATGACCCACCGGGCCCATCTTTCACAACTCCGTAAAATGCAAGTGCATTAGGATGGGTCAGCTTGGAAAGAAAGGCTGCTTCTTCTCCAAAATTCTTATAGCTAAATTTAAAAAATAAAGTCGCATGTAATTTAATTTTAGAAAAAGAGAACAACAGGTCTGTTAATAATTATACGGTACCAAAATCTGAGACTGCACTATCCTTTTATGTAATATAATCCGTGTCAAAATACAAACAAGGATAAAAATATGTTATAATTAAAATTACAAGTTTCTCGGTTAGAGATGATTGATATGTGAAGCAGCTCTTCTTAATTCGTTTAATGGCAACATCTGTGCCTCTCCTTCGGCCATGGTAGACTGTCCCAAATGCACCTGATCCCAACACCCGTAGGTCTTCAAGGTCGTTATTTCGTATTATCTGCACAGGGACAGTTTTATTAACAATTGACAAATATTGCAGAAACTGGAAACAAATCAATTGTGGAAAAAATAATGAGGAGGTCGATTCGGCTTCAAACACACACAAATCAAGCATCGATGAAAAACCACAAAGTACCCATTAAATCCCAAACGGGGCCTTTGCCTGGAACAAAGGCATGTATTAAAGTACAAGCTACTGTAATACCTGGACATTGCTTAGAGCGAATTCTCTTCCCAAAGAATCAAATGCAGGTAAATTCAGTTCATGGTCTTGCTAAAAATCTTGCAAAAACATTAAAATATACTGAATTAAGATCCATAAAATATTTCATTTATTTATTTAAAAGACGGCAATGGTACCTCATGCTCTGATGAAGCCAATTTGACACTGCTTATGTCTTCTTGTGAGAAATCTAACTTGGATGGTACTTCCTTAAGTTTTTTGTGCTCCTTTGGGCTATTTACCTCATACTTCCATCTTCACCTCCTTTCTAAAGAATGACCATTAGGAGAGCAGGCAAGCCCACGGTATCCTCCTCACTTCCAGGCTCTGCTGCTTCCTAGGTGAATCGAACTCTCTATCACTCGGAAACAAAACATTCATCGTCAACATCGAATGCAATGGGAATAGGGACAACAGAAGCTGTCTTTGACTTCGCGCCAATCCCACTATAAGATGAAACGACTAGCTAATCGACTGGTCAATGAAATGTGCTCCGGGAAAGATATATACGGAAAATCACAGAGGTACGCGATTGCCTACTATTAGTTCAGTGTTGTAGTCTTGGCATTTTGAAGCAAAGCAAGTGATGTAGTTATTTGAAGCTAGCCCGCGCGAGTGGAATGCAAGCAATGTCAAGTAGCTAAAGATAGCCGAGGAATCGGTTTTTTTCCAGCACAATGAGTACAGTCAGAAAATTGCATGAATATCTGAATCGTCTATTTCAGTTGCGCGTTATCATTACTTTAGCGCTGAGCAGTTTGGACAAGCCCAATCTCAACCCGAAGATCATGCACCGTATAAGATGGGCAGAGGAAGGAGATAGAAACACCCGTTTCTTTCACACTATGGCAACAGTGCGTATAAGGCGTAACAACATCAGCGAGCTAGTTACAGACAAGGGCCAAACCCTCTCCAAGGACTCTCAAATTCAAGGTGAATTTATACATTATTATAAGGACCTATATTATGAAAAACACAATGTGCATTTCCAAGATCCTGTAATAGAGCAGTTTTTCCATAAGTTGGATTTGTGTTTTCAAGGTGAAAGAAAAGAAAGACAATTCAAACCAATAACGAGAAATATCGTAGATGACGCATCGATATCGCTGTTGATTGCAGTTCGGAGTGCTCTTTTCTTTTTCTGTGAGAGCGAAATCCAATCCATAAGTATGCCCTTTTCACGCTGTTTCATAACAAGGAGAATTGGATAGGTGACTTTCCCTTCAGCTTCAGTGCTAAGCTTTTACGACGTATTTGAGAAAGCAGTAGTGCACGCTTCAAGAGAACCCGGCCGGAAAGCTAACAAACTGTCTTGAAACCTGATACCAATAGGCAGTACCACAAGAAAAGAAGCATTCGAGGTGGACCAGGTCTATTTGCACATAAGGTATCCGGTTCTCTTCGTCTATCCTTCAGTACGAGTTATCCGGTGCTTTGGCTTGGATTCCTCCCACCTGAGCATTCTACTTCCCCCTATTGGACATTCTCCTTCCCCCTATTGGACATTCTCCTTCCCCCCCTATTGGATTACTAGTCTCGCCTTCTAGTTACATACTATCTTCTTACAGTGGCTCACCATCTTGACCTTTCCTACGTTCATGCGGGAGCCTTGATTTAGTACTCGGGCTATGCCTATTGCTCTGTTGCCTATAAGTATCATACATATTTATAGGATCTCATCCATATTATCTTATAGGAAGAGTAGTAACTACCTGCATTCGTATATTCCAAAAAGAATAAAAGAAAAAAAGAGAGGGGTCATAATTGGATGCCACAAATCCAATATCAACCAAAGCTGAGCTTAATTTTTGGAACCATGCACGAGGAGCCTGTTTTAACCCATACAAAGATTTGGATAGAAGACATACATGATTTGGATCTGTTAGGGAAGGGAACGAAATTGGATACCAAGGAAGTTCGTGACCTAATAGGAGTGACTGTAGTAAAGTTTTTTTTTTTCGTATATGAGAGAAATTTATTTGTAGCAGTCTGCTCAACGTTTTGATCAGAGCAAAAGCCTGACGTCTATGTCTTCCGATGTCCGCTTCAATTTGGCGTGAGGGATATAAGACCTTCTTTGTGAGTCTGAGTATGTATTTTTGGAGTAAGGTAAGAGAAAGGTGAAGTGGGAAGTTTTTACTGCCTACGAGAATGAATATCATCCATCTTTGTAGTGCTACTCCTACCAATGAAAAATTCTAGCAAATGCTGCCTTGGCCATGAGCGCTGTATAATAAAGAACTGCAGGGGTGGCTGCAGAGGTTGCTACTTGGATGGAAAGGGAAAAATTTCTTACTAAGAGCTGCTTGTTCCGTATCATCTAGGAAGAGCAAATGTGTAAGTATGCGCTTTCCTTTGTGACTTTGATTTAAGTCCCAGCTCCTCGTGTCCTTTTCCATTGATGCCGATGCCGAGCGTAAGCATCTTTTTTTGCAGATGCAGTGCCTAGGAAAAGCCTTCTTTTTTCTACGTTGTTTTCATACCAAAACGTAAGTAAATAAGGCACCGAAAACTGCTTATGAAGGGAACTGTAGGTGGAAGCACACTGTCGAACTAAGGCATTAATATAAGTCTTAAGCAAGATTCGGTCAGTCTTCCTTTTATTAGTCTGAGTGGGCATGATCGATTGAAAATTTGATAAGAAAAGACCGTTGCAAAATTCACTTGAGCACCTCAGATCAAACGAAGTGCTTGTACCAATTTCGCTTGTCAAAAGTCTTTCTACTAAATAGAAATAGAATACACGATCTGCCGCACCTAATTTACCCAACAAACACAATTCGAAATCTTAGAGAACTAGTAGCTTGCTTGGGAAGTAACAAGGGCGATAGCTAGGTAGTTTGGGTAAACAGCATAGGCATTCAATGATTTCGCAAGGGGTGAGTAAACAGTCAAAGGAAAAGTGTATATTAAACCTCATTAGTAAGCCAGACGAGCGAGACGGCACGGATTGCTGTCGCAGTGCTTTTGGGTGGGGGTATGAGATTTTCGTAAAGGCGCGTAGCGGTGTGTGTGCTGTTCGGGTAACGGGTACGGGTCAGACAACCCATGGTCGGAGTAATGACAAGGTAGCGGTTGAGAACGATGTACTAAGTCTTTCGAAGGGCAAAAGTGGGAATAATAAGAATTGGAGAACTCCCTCTGATACTGGTCTGGTGGCGGGGGGTGAACAAGCGTAGATATGATAGTACAGAGTCCGGGTTAAAGATGAATTAAGACCCGAATCAGTTGAAATTGGATTTCCCGGAGAATAATCAGATTCTGGTTATGCCTTCTCGGACCCCATCTCCGAGCGGGTCTAAAACTCGTTATCTAAGCCACGTCTCTCTAGCAAGAGTTGAAAAAATTGAGCTATCATGTTGAGCTTGCTCTTCCTATACTTTAGTAGGAAACCTCTTTCTTTCTCTCAATATGCTGCAGGGTGAGAATGTCTTGTGGCGAGCAGCTCCTGGGGAATTGCTTCGTAAACATTTCTATGTTGTTGCTTTTTCACTACCAAAGAGTAGGCAGCTTTGGATGCTTATGGGAATATTGCTTTGGTAAAGATCTGCTTAGCGTGTGCTTTTTCGGGTGCGACTTAGAATAGATCGAGATAGTCAGACTAGAACGTCGAGAATGTTATAGCGCAGCGAAAGAAGGACATTCTGATCGACCCGCTTGGCTCTCGTTCTGGTTTGGCAGAAAGGAGAAAAGCGAGCAGACGAGACAGTGCGCAGAGATGAGATGATGAAGTCTGCTTAACACTTTACTTGGTTGTCGGAAGGAAAGTACTGTCCAGTCTTTCACTAATCAACTACTCTACTCAACTCAGAAAGTAAAAGACAAGGAAAAGAAGGAAATCCATTCAAAAAGAATCTTGAACTCCAACCGAAGTAAGAAGAGCCGCCCTCGAGGCGGGGAAGAGTCTAAGCTGCCCGTCCATTCCTTCCTATCCGAGTAACATTACCCTTACCCAGTCCACAGTCCTGATAGTGGGGTAAGAACTCAACGGATTTCATCTCATATTAGAGCATAGGCTGTCTTAACCGAAGGAAGAATAAGCGCTTCGTTACGCTACGCTTTTACCGCAGGCTTTCACTTCTTGTCTACAGCAGTGAAAGTACGAGATAATGAATTCCTCTAGCCCTGTCGAGAGGGAAGGTCAAGTAAATCGCTCCAAGCAATGGTTTTGGATCGACCTAATTGTGAGCATTCTCCGCTGCGTTCGCAGATCTCTTGCTTGCCTTTCGCTTGCATCTTCGTCGAAAGAAAAGAAAGGCCCCGCTGGTAATGATAGAATAGATAGAGGAATCCCGTCAGGGGGAATCGGAATATCGCTACCTATAAGTAGGCAGTTTTTTATTGCTTATGTGCCACTACCATCAGTAGGCTTGACCTACTATACTTTATTGGTTGCATATCGCACTTTCTAAACCCGTTCACGCCCGGTGCAACGTAACAAAACCTCTAATTGCATACCTAGCTATTTCTGTACGTTACCTACTCTACTTATCACTTAGCATAAAGCTATGAGCTTATCGTAACTCACAAATCGTGAATTTCACTATTCCTTGTATCCGTGACAACGTGTTTTTTACTACTCCTGCTACTCCCGTTACTCCCATCCCGTCTTTCATATCTCTTGTAAGCCTAAACGGAGTATTGGTTGTTGGCAAAGAACTAGACTCCGTGAACAAGGGTGGTTGACGGTTTTCTTGTTGGTACCAGCAGATTATCGATAGGGTCTTCGTCTTCTCAGATTGTAAATAATATTTATTCTTTTTGGATCTAGTGAGGCAAGGAATTCTGGGAGGAACTCTGCTAAGAGGCAAAGAGGAGTTCGATTCTTAAAGTAGATAATGAGACTAAGGCTGGTTGTTGGCTTATCAAAAGATAATACGGAGGCTTAGGCAAAGATGATTGGTTATATGTATTAAACCTTTTTATTAATATATGAAACTTGGAAGTAGTTCAGTGCGTTGGTAGAGATTGTCTTCTCTCTTCTGGCTTCGGTGCAACACTCTTCTCCTCCGTTAGTAGGCAGGAATTATAAAGTGTTGGATTAAGAGGGACTGTTGCGCGGGTATGTTTCTTTTAGGAAGGGCTGTTTCTAGTAGGTAGGGTTTGTATTATCTATTCTTGGGTCTACTCGTTTATATGTATTTTATTATTAAAGCGAGTCCCTGGCTTTAAGATTACTTATTAAGATTACATCTTCTTGGACTAGGCAAGTATCTAGTTGCTTGACTTTTCTCCAGTCTAGGTTCTCAAGAACTACACCAGGTCCTAGGCGTTCACGCTTCAGGCATGACTTTCTTTCTTCGTTCACCTGCCCGGTCTGGTTAACTTTACCCTAGCTAGCTTTTTTCGAGCGAGTACAGAAAAAGGATTTGAATCACTGAAACGTTAGCTCTGCCGTAGTACTTTTTCTTCTGACTTCTATCTGTTAGGTGTTGATATGATGGAGGGTCAGGGTTCTCCTTGGGTTCCTGGTCCGTTGAGGGTTCAGGGAGATTTGGAGTGGAGTCCTGGTCAGATTGAGTGGACCTGGTATGTTTTGTGCCGTCTTGGAGGCCTTTTGCACAGGGTGCATTTGTTTGGAGGAGTTTCTTTGTCTCTCTTTGAGTACACTTGGGGTCCCAACCTCTTGAAGGCGATGGCAAGCAATTGGAACTATGTGCACAACACTTTTGTTTTGGAGGATCGTGACATCACGATTGATCTTTGGCATATGGGTTGTCTTTTGGGTGTTCCCGTAGAGGGTTTGTTCTACGAGGAGGGGGTTCCACCCGATGTGGAGTTGTATGGAGTTGACCATGATGGTGTTTTTCTTCACTCAGACGCCCTTCGTGCGGTTTTCAGGATTTATTACGAGATTGCCATGTCTCGTTCCTACCGTGGTTTGAGTATAGATGTTCCTTTTGGGGATTGGATTGGATATTTTATGGACCGAGTTTCCGAGCGCGAGGCTGCAGGTTTTGTTAGTCCATTGGAGCCGATCATCACTGGCACAGATAGGACTTATATTCCCACCCGACAGGGAGAGTTTTCTGATTACTCCACCCTTTCTTTGGATGATGAGACTATTTTTACTGCTTTCATAGCTTGGTGGATATGTTATTTCCTAGTCGTTTGTGAGCCAGCTGGATATATCCGACCTGGAGTCTTTGTTGTGGCCAACGCCTTGGTGAATGGTCACAGTTTTGCCTTGGCAGTTCCGGCCTTGGCGAATTTGTATAGATCTATGCGAGAGTTGACTTCTTTGAGAGACCCATCTCAGGCCACTACTGTGATACCCTTGCATATTCTTCATGGTTGGTTTGACATTTACTGGAGGAGATGTTATACACCCTTGACTTCTGCTGGGATGAGGCAGTCTTTGCCGGCTTTGGCTTATATCGCAGGCAGTCGTATTGTTGACCCAGATCCTGCTACAGCTCACTCTTTCTTCTCCTTGAGCACTCAGTTCATCACAGAGTACCGTCCTGAGGCCTTTCTGAGAGGTTGGCCTGCTGGTGTGGACGAGGATAGAGTTCTTCTTGACGCTGTTCCATCCATTCCTGGATCGCGTCCTGGTTTGAGGACTCGCCGCTTCAGGCGAGAGAGGGATTTTGTGGTTAGTACCCGACCTGGATGTCTTCCTTTGAGGTTGGGCGACAGAGTTATCCATGAGGTTTATAGTCCTCACAGATGTGCTTGGCAGTTTGGGTATGACCAGGATATTCCTGCAGTCTTTACCTTTCCCACTCCTCCCCGAGTGACATTGGAGTCATGTGCTGAGCATGCGGCATTCATGCTTCGCCTTGGGACAGGGACGAGTTGTACTGTGCCTTCTTCTTCCAGAGAGGTTCGATTGCTTGGGAGATATGATATTTGGTTCCGGGGTTGGGCCAGAGCGGCTCATGGTCCCAGACTTGCTGTTATTCGGAGGAGGATATATCCTCCGAGGGTTTCTTCTTCTAGGGTTATGAGGAGTCAGGGTGGTGTCTTCAGACCACTCAGGACATACTTTGGCGCAGATGGCCACATGGTTTCTTCTTATGGTCCTACGAGCTATAGAGGACCTCCTTTACCTTCAGATGGGGTATTTCCAGGTATATTTCCCACCTTGTGTTTTTTTCCTTTTATGGTTTGGTTTGATTGGTACTGTCTCACTTTGTTCATTGAAACAGGCCTTGGTGATTATGACTTTGGTCATTTCCATTTTCTATTGGAGGGTTCGCCACCTATGGAGGAGAAGACCTCCATATCTGCAGAGCTTGAGGCGTATCGTCGTTGGGCGACACACATAGGTACCTCATCCTTGCTTCCATTTAGACTTTCGGGTTTTAGTCTTTTGTTGACTTGCTTTTTTTTTTCCTTGTAGGTGAGTCTGAGCCAGTCATTTCTGAGAGTGATGATGACACAGAGCCTTTGCCTTGTCCTTCTCCTTCATATTCGGAGGAGGATATTTCTTCTGAGCTGGGAAAGAGGCATCGTGAAGAGCCTGACTCTCCGGAGGACTCAGAGGGGTATGTTTTGAGGAGGAGGACAGATGACGGTCCTTCTGATGCTGACTTCTCCATGGAGCCTTTATTGACTCACACTTCAGGTACATTTCTTTCTTGGTTTTGGTTTGTCTTTTGGGTTTAGTTTCCCTTTTGGTTTATTTTGGTTTGTTTATAGCTTCTTCCCGACCTCGTGGTTGGGGATGGGGTTGCCCTCTCTATCCCGAGCCTCAGCCTATTGTGGAGGATGTAGAGGAGATTGTGATGGAGGAGATAGAGATTGAGACTATAGATGTTCCTTTTGAGGATATCCTACGCCCTCGTATGATCTCCCCGGCACCTTTCCTTATAGACGCCGACTTGTGGGTGCAGGATGACTCTTTGGCTATCATTCCCGTGACGGTACTGGGTTGCGAGATGGCTCCACCACCTTCTATACCAGCTATTCTTCAGGGTCTAGGTACGTATACCTTTACTCTTTTCATGCATTTGCTTCATGGTTATTGGATTTTGAGTTTCTTTGGTCCAGGTCGGTTGCCTTTCTCTCTGATGGCATTTGACATGGAGCTATGGGTGTCTGGACTACAGGCTTTATGAAAATTCTTGCTTCGTAGTAGAACCCGCTTGCTTAGAATCTAACTCAGATAGAAAAGTTGTAACCGGCCGGAGTTGTTCGCTCATTATCCGTTTTACTAACTCTCTAAAAGCTTTTTCTTACACATTATAAACTCACATGGGGGACTGCCTATAGCCACGGGCACAATCTCAGAGACCAGGAAAGGGGTCGAAGCGCTAGACACTATTCCGGTAGGCGGCCAGATCGAAGCTAAATGGTTACAATCTAACTCGGATGCTTCCTGCTGCACGAGATTAAACAGTTGGGATTATTCCCCAGCAATCAAAGGGATGCGCCTAACGCGCACCGGCTTTCTAAAGGCATCCGGGCATTCATTTCACTGCATTTCCCTCATGAAATCACTGCATGAAAAAGAAGCCATGATTGCATTCCACTTGTCGTTGATAGGACAAGTTCACTGACTATATGCGAGTAGAGACTACAGGCAAGTAGTCTAAAAACAAGTAAGTAATAAGTGGATCCCCCTATAGAGCATAGTGACAAAAGTGCAATTTCGATATGTAAGTATCATATGTATAGAAAGAATGTACTTGCAATGAACTGGCTAAGTCCAACCAACCATGATGGCAGCCTGCCCCCTATAGCCAAAGCAAGCGAGAGCAAATAGTAATTTAATGGAGTAAGGCCAACGCTCCGCGCCAATTATAGACAAGTTCAAAGACTCTATGCTCTGCTCATATAGATATGGGATTCCAACAGGGGTTCATGACAACTATTGTGACTAAGGCAAAACGTGAAAGAAAAAGGCCGCGTTGGTCTGTCTCACCACACATATGGTGGATTCATAGTTCTGATATACCGGTATCATATGTATGTGTATCAATGCCTCTATCAGGCAGCCGGAAGTGCATCTCTTCTTTTTGCAGGACTGATTCCTAGCTCCGTGGAACGAAGAGTTGGAACGAATAGTAGAATGTTGGGCAGCAGGAAGGACTAGTTACAGAAAAGCCAGCCCCAGTTCATTCTGGCTCTTGCATCCGTGGAATGCATAGTTAGCTCCGTTTTCAAGTTAGCTGCTCCCACCCTACCTACTTATTAGCTTGCCCTGTTTCTAATGCGCTGTGGACCTTGCTTGTTGAAGCGCCACTACTGCTTTCAATCCCTTGTAGGTTCGTCTGTCCTGAATAGAACGAAGAGAATGCCTAGTTGGCCTAGCCGAGTGACAAGAGTTTCAAGCCTAGCCTCGTGAAATGACTTCGCTGCGCGCCTACCCTCCCGGCCAAAAGAGGTTAAGGCCTACCTAGCAGGGGGAAATATATACCAGATGCCCCTAAATAATAAGTTGGGCCCCACTACTGCGCTATTGAGCTTGCTTTTTGCTATTGAACGCAGGCTGCGAGACCCAGAATCTTATGTACTCAAGAAAGATCATATATGAACGAATCCTACAGAACCATTTTTGCTCTTAGATGCAGTGGTTAAGACAAAGCTGTGGTTAAGTTCAATCCGTCTAGCTAGCTATATGCTTAACACTAAACTGTCCTCTTACGACATAGCATTGGGCCGCTTCCTACTTATGGACTTGGTGTACCAAGCAAGAAAGTATCCAGTGCTATAGCTAGTGAAAGAAATAGAATTACTAGTTGATCAGGCAGGAACGAAAGTAGTACCCTACGACTGGGTGCTAGAGAGTCGCGGACCCGTAGCAGTTGGAAAGGCAGGTAATGATGGTTCTCTGGCTGGGCTTTGTAAGCTGGACAAGGATTCGACTAGTTCTTCAAGCTTCTCCGTTGTGTCAGGTCAACTAATAAGAGAGAACGTCAAAGACTAATCTTGGGTAAGTGTGTCTTGGCGGGTCAACTAATACTAATATAAGGTCAAAGCCAATATCCTTGACCGGATTCACCTACTTTACTTGATCCGAGACCACTACTCGATTCCTGAGACGCATCCGTTGATTAGCTTTCTCGGTCAAGGACCATAGAATCCGCCGAATAGAAGAAAGGAACTACTCTTTTCATTTTGTCGTAAATAGTGTTAGTTTTGATAATTTAATGAAACTCATAAATAGTGTCTTGAAGAAGGATTCTCGATTTGACTTTTATCATATATAGTGTAGTATATTAAACAGTGGAATCAGATAATGGTTTCTAACTTGTTCATTGAAAAAGCTTCGCCCCAAAGTGCTCTACAGTAGCGTCCCGAAATGGGTCCGTAGTGGCCGGTAACCCGATTCGCCTAAGAGAACTCGTTGGATTCAGTACGCTGAACATATAGTAGAATAACAAGTCACTTTTGATCTATGCTTAACACTGGATCGTTTGGTTATTGAATCAAAAATAAGGAATGAAAAGAATGCATTGCGGGATAGTTCTGTTTTGTTAAGGAATCAACTAAGAAATCAGTGTGTTTTAAAAGTAAAATGAAATAAAAGCGTGAAAAAAAATGAGAATCCTGTCTCGAAAAACTTCTCAAATGCCAGCCAATATTGCAAGAAAAAACATTGATCGTTTTTCCAATCTTGTTACGAAAACGCCAAAAAACAGATCTTTCAAAAACCTGGGAAAGAGGTTCTACTCACGAACCCCAACCCCTGGAAAAAAATATAATTTTCTTATTCTGTCGGGAGTCATGGTTTTTATCATTACGTGTTTTTTGGTTGTGGGTCTAACCCCAGAAAGCCCCTGCTTTTTCAAGCAAGTTGCAAGGGAGCTTTCCCTTTGTTTTTTTTCTTGGATTATCCTCCTTTTATCTGGGTTAAAAACCTTATTTAAGGAATTCTTTGGGTTATCAGCACCCTTAGAAATGGGGGGCGTTGGAAGTTCCGAAAAAGTAGAACAACCCGAATCAAAGGAGGAAGAAAAAGGCACGATCTCGAAAATGGATGGACATGGGGAAAACCCGGGCAGTCCTTGGCCAGCTTTACCCCCCCTCCTGGATATCCCTTCCATTGACGAGGACAACGATGCCTTTGATATCCCACCGTTTCCTCATTTGGTAGAGGCCGAACAAGGTTCGCCGAGTGATGCGCCTCGCAGCACCTGGGAAGAGGGGCAGTGTTCGACAGAAGCGCAAAAGCCGGTTTCTGCTATGCAAATTTTATGGGAACTAATCCGCGAAAAAGAAGCGGAGTTAAATGAAGATTTCACACTGTACAAAAATGATTCCTCGATTACGGATTTTTTATCAGAGGATCCCTCAGTTGACCCAGACGACAGCTATGAAGCGATTCTTCGGGCGGATCAGCTTGCACGGGCCTATGTTAATCGTTATTTCAAAATCTGGAAAGACGCAAATTGCCCTGAGTGCGGCAACCCCGAGATACTTAAAGATATATTTGTTACGTTTATTTGTCGGCATGTGGTAAAGGAACAAGAAAAAAACTACGAAAAAGAAAAACTTTCAATCTTGAGGGAGCTTTTCGAGAGCGAAAAAAGGGATGGAAATGGGAGCTTTAACTTTCAAAAGTTGCTCCGACACCTAAGAATAAATTTCGAAAAGTACAAAAAAAATCCGAAGGCGTAGCTACGGCGGCATCCTTCCCTGGATGTAGACACGAAAGTGTCGAACCAGGTAAAAAAAAGAAGCGGCTTGGAAGCAAGGTCTCCCTACTTCTCCGGTTCGATCCCGGTTCGTTTCTACCAGACGAAAAGAAAATACACACTATATATGATATAATGAAATCAAGAGAAAAAGGAAATATTCAACATATGTGGAAAACTACAAACTTATTTACAGACACTATTGACTACGAAAAAAATGAAATGCAAAACAAGACACTAGTTGATGATAAAAACCAACCACAGCATTACTTCGATCAATAGACTGTGAAGTCAAGTGAAGCTCAGTTCCTTTGTGCATTCCACTTGTCTATATATGATATTGGTGGGTCGCCTTCAATCTCTTCGTACCAGTATTTAAAGTAAGTGATAGAAGTGAAAGAGCTTGGGCAAGAAGTGAGTTCGCAACATTAGTAGTTGCTCACTGAACGAAAAGCCTCATTATTCAAGACGTGAATATAAAGTGTATTGTACTCCCTGAGATCTTTTCCGGGATCTTGACTCGTCGTTGATCAAGGAAGCTATAAGGAAGATGGGTGGTAGGGTGAATGGACATTCGTATCCTCTCCGACTCGTCGGTTAGGAGAGTAGCGACCAAAAAGAAATCATTATAAAGGATAACTGCTGTAGAGAGCAAATGTAGGAAGGAGCAAGTTGGTTTCAATGAGTCATGTGAATTGTAGAATAAATAGGTCAACAAGGCGGGTTAATATATATACGTTGAAAAGCAAGGGGATAAATTGAACGAAATGAAGAGAAATCCATAATCCTATTTTGTATACTATAAGAAAAAGGCACTGAAAACTTGGAAACTGAAGATGAAATTGCAAGTTCCCTACCTATGAAAGAAGCAAGGGGGACTGGTAATCCTACTCTCTGTCTTGCTACCTATGACTGCTTTGTAAATCTGGACACGGTAACTTAACTGTTTGTGTCGAAAGAGACTTAAAACATAGCTTTTAAACTACTAACTGAAGCTATCAGACTAGGGATCTTTTACCGTTACCGCGTAGTGGGCTTCATCTCTTAATCTCTTACTAGCCTCATCGAATACCGCTAACGGTAATTGATTGTGTTTACAGAGTAGCTTCTCCTTAAAACTCTTCCTGATCTGAAGCGCGAGTTGAAGGCGAAATTTATTCCAGAGAATGTCTCGCATTGAGAAGGGAAGCGGCGAACGAAAGCACGAAGCTTCATTCATTCCTCTTTATTACTCAAGTTGTAAAGAGAAATGAAACTCTCTTCGTTACTTACTTGAAATGAAATCCCCCGGCAGGCCTACCACGCACTTTCTTATTTTTTGGTAAGAAACGGAAACCAAGTCGAATGGGTTTGGCTTTATAGCGATTCAGGGATTCAGTCGATCCGCACAGGGTTCTTGCATTTGGATTGATAAAAAGTCTTCTTTACTGATTTGCTCTGATCATAGGTAACGAGTTTATCTGTCTAGCGAATAAATAGGAATAATTCGGTGTGAACGGACCGATTTGAAGCACAAGATTTGAAAGTATTCTCGTGTAATGTTATTGATTGAATTGAAAACTCGAAGACAAAGTTAATCTATAGGGTAGGAGGGAGGGGTATCAAAATAGTAGGCATAACAGTTCCTTTCTACCTGAAGAAAGAACTCCTTCAATAACTCATCGAAAAAACCACTAAAACCACGAAGAAACAAACCACTAAAATAGATGTTTTTCACAAGGGCTAGATATCCATTTATGGAGTTACATATCATCCGGAAAATGAACTTAAATCTATCTCAATAATACCCGCCCGAAATAATGCGAGTCGATACGGCGTTTCGAGATTAACTATTTCTTTAGTTTCTTTCCTTATCTTTTTTAGGTTTGACTCTTTAGGACCTCGAGAAATGACCCAACGGGGGGCGCCTAGCTCGAGGAATCTTGATGTTGTTTGTGTAGCGTGAGGCCCCCCTATATTCACCATTCAGGGTTCGGAAAGGTATGGGCATGGGAACCATGGAGCCAATTAACAACCATACTTGTTAAGAAGCTCCTACTCGGGCAATAATAAAAAAACCCGAGGAATGACATCTAACCCGGCTTGGCAACAACAAGACTGATCTCCTACTTTGAGACATAATTTCTTGGTTGTTCAAGCCGATCCCATGTAGGCGGCTCCACACTGAGTTATCCAAAAACCTATCTGTTTTCTTTAACCTCTTCATGAGGGAAGCTAGAAACTAGAGCTTGTAACTTAACTGATCCCTTTTTTTTATGGTACTGGCACTCTCTCTTTGGTCGAGTCACAGAGCTATGGGCGCTGAACTCTTAACAGAGCGTAGCTCCACAGTAAGACACAATATAGAGGCGCCCTTCCGTCCGCGTGGGGCTTTTTTGCAAATAGACGTATTCCAGAGCACGAAAACAATGACTAAAACAGGATTAGATACTTACTCATCGAGGGGTTCCATCCAGCGACAGCTCCACATTAAAAAACAGGTTATTCGCACTCTGACCTCGTATTAATGTGGTTAGTTCAACAAACATTCCTATTGAAAGGAGAAAGAAAGGAGACAAGCTTGAATTTTCTCGTCATTCCCAACAAAATAATAAGTCAAAATTTCTGTAGAAAAACATAATCCATAACATTACGAAAAAAAATTAGTAAGGTCCCTGCGAAACGTAAAATATGAAAATACAGAGCGTACTGGATACAGAGAGTATAGGATGCATTTTCTTTTATTAAGGAAGCCCTGTTTGGGGATATAGTGCAGCATGCAACCCAAGTTTCATACTTGTATTCGGAATAACATCAAATTTTTTATCAATAAACAAAGCATAAGCTGAAAACATGTACATACCGATTAATGCCAATATTAAATTTTCCTGAGCCGAGTTGTGCACATCAGAGGCAAGAGCTCTGAGGGTAGGTTCCAAGATAACTTGAAGCAGCGAGCGTGACAAATTCATGATATGCAGTTCCTTAAGTGAGCGGTGGACCGCCTTCGGTCCAATTCAGTAGTATGAAAATAAGAAGGATAATCTGATAGGACAAATACATAGCCGCCAAAAGAATCAATTCATCTAACGGAATCATAAATAAAGACTTGTATTGAACTCTAATATTCTTTAATGAGGAAGGTTGTATCTCCACAGGGACAGCTCGAACACCTTGATAAAAAGGCCAGTCATCACTTATAACGCCAGAACGGAAATAAAGAAGCTTAAGAGGGGGGCCCTCCCGTTTCTTATACATTCCACCGCTTGAGTTATGTCTTTGAGATCGACCCCCTGCAATCTTTCGATATTCTTATTTTCCTCGTACTGAGTACGTACTTCTTTCAACCATTGAAACTGCAAATCTTTCTTAATCATTTTCTAGGAAATCCTTTCCTTTTCCACTGATCGATTGAGACTGGTGGAAAGGTACTGCCGAGACTGAGGCGAGTGATATCGATAGGCAACCCTTGAAAGTGAAACTTAGAGAGATCCCAGCACTTTTCACCCAATTAACTCTTTTTCATGGCATAGCTCCTCTTATCCTTTTCAACTCAGAATTAAAGGGCTCTACTTTAATTCAAGCTTAGCTACTTCACTAGATTCCTCTGCCGCTGGCGAGCTTAGAAGTCACGGGACTCTCTGAATTGACTCCAAAAGTGAACTCTTCGCTTTATTTCCTGTCGCTTTACCTTCTTCTTCTTCTACATCCTTTCTCACCCTTTGTTTGTTCTTTCATTTATGCAGTCGGGACTTGCTTTTTGAAGAGGTTGGTTGAAAGGAGAGTGCACACAAGAGGAGGCTTCGTCCAGTATGCTTTTTTCTTCCAGGCCCACAATAACTTATTTCTCTACCCACATAGACATAATAGTTCTTTGTCTACGTTTGTCCATGTTGACTCTATCATCATCCACGAAAGAGACTTTCTCCAGTTGTAGTCCCGAGTAAGAGAAGAAAGCTTAAAGCCATCTATGCATTGTATGCACTAATCGAACCTTACGAGCCTGTTGGAGTCTCCTATATTCTGTTGGATTAGGAAAGTCTGGAATCAGAGTCAGCCAGATGCTTCACCTACCTATAGAAATTCTCAAAGTCTAGGAGACGTCAAATGAAAAATAAATCTATTCTTTACCCCAGTTATATAAGTTGTTTATTTTTCTTGTTAGGCCACAGTTCTTTACTACTTAAAGGGGTAATAAATTACTGTACCTATGTATTATTAATATTACCGGCCACCACAAAGCTTTGTTTTTCAATCAAGATAAAGGATGAGGCTATGGGCATAGCGCAGTACCTCCTACCCTTATGAGCCTAGAAAAAAGAATGGGAGGGAGGAACCAGATCGGAAAAAAGAGGGATTTTACTTTTGAATTGAATTGAATGAAGCATATAATCATATACCTTCCTGCACCATTTTGAACTCTTCCACTGGATCAGCTGTACTTTCTCTCTTGAATCTGGCAACCACCTCCTCTACCAGTATGGGCCAAGGTGGGTGTTGAGTTCCCACCTTGAAACAGCGATACCCTTCACTAGCTTCTCCCAAAAAGTGAAATACAGCTAATCTGGTCCTCAGGTGTTTGATATAGATCGAAGTAGTATTCACATTTGTCGATCCATTCAGAAGGATCACTACCATCAAATATTGGAAAATCCTATCTTGGAAAATTACTTCTATGCCCTTGCATTCCATATTCTTTATTTCTAGTTTCTCTGGCACGCCTCGGATCGTCCAAGTTCATATTTTTGGAATTATTATGCATTCAAGTTATTTTCCTCTCCTGGCACCATTGCCAGCACTTGTACCAGCTCCAGCCTGCCTAATGAAGAAAGAGAAGGAGAGCTGCGTTTCAGAAAAGAAGAAGGGATGAGGTTTTTTCGTTCGTAACATTAGTAGTTACTCACTGGGTACGGGGGACTGCTTGAAACTTCCCTTGGGGCTAGCTGGAAGCTAGTATGTTCCAATCCAAATCAAAGGCGCGAAGCGGGCTGATCGGACCGCTTTCACATAAAGTTTCTCAATGTCCACTACGATCGGCTCGGGGGCAAGCGGAGGCATGAATGGAGGAGCATGCTAAAGTGCTCGCCCTCTATTCGAGGAGGAGTCTCGGGTTTTGAAGTCTCGCTTAGCTCCAGACTGCTGGCACATTTCATACCCTGCTACTTCAAAGACTCATCTACCGAATCCGGCCACACGAACCGCCTGCACTTTCTTCCCTGTGAAAGCATCACACTACCTGTTACCAGTGAGTAAACCTGAGATGAGCTCACTGGCACGCTCTGCTGTACTGTAAGATACACTCTCACTGGGGTTTCCCCACTTACTGGCTCTGGTAACCGATTTAGACTAACTGAGGGAAGTAAAGACAGAGGTCCACGAGATAAAAATGTTTCAAGATGCGCGTTGGGTTTCGGCTCCTGAAGCATTGTGGAGTATTTTTTGGTTTCCTTTGAGTAAGATACACCCTTCTGCGCGGGCCTTGCAAGTACATCTACCGAATGAGCAGACGGTGCGTTATAGTGAGCATGAGAAATTGAGAGATTTAGTTGAAAGAGACAGTGCAAAAAGCACAATGCTGACTGCGTTTTGCGAGAAAAACAAATAGAATATAGTGTGCACGCAGGAAGTCTTTACAGTGAAAGGAATAGGAGGATGCTTCGATTCAATAAAGTCAGTTCTTCGGTTCGAAGTTTTCCTCTCATTGCTTCTTATCAGGGTCTCGTTGGGAGAGGCCAGACCAATGGTCCCTTCTTCTTCTATTACGAAAGATACGCCGACGACCTCATCCTCGAGACCGACCTAATGGAGAGAAGGTTTGGAGCAATCAAGCATTCTGGCTGTCCATAAATTAGGATATGGCCCAAGAGATGTTTATGATCGATATGCTTTGACCAAGCAAGCTAGAATATCTTGAAATAGTGGGATGGCTGAGTTTCAATGGGTAGACCGGGCGGACCCGACGAGATAGACCGATTCAGCGCCTAATCCATTACTGTGTGTGTTTTCACAGAGAAGGGAAATTCCCCAAAAACGCCTTTCCCGTGTAAACTCTGAGAGCCTTGCCACGGTTAACGTCTTGTACTGCTATAGCTATCCCGTGCATATCCCGTATACGCATCTCGTGTGACTGAACTATTTCTATAAGCTTCTCTTGGCTAGGCCTATTCCTAATCACAACTAATAAACCTATTCGGTTCGGTGGTTATCAGCAGCTTGTACCTACTTATACTCTTTCTTCAGGATACGGATGCCAATCCGAATACCTCCCAGACCAGCCCGGAGGAGACCAGCCTGTACGCAAGCCAACGTTTTTCTTTCTTCTTTTTGGTCTGTATTTATATAATAATGATGATCTGCCTACTTAGCTTATGAGAAAGGCTTTTTACCTAATATATATGCATGGTATAGAGTTGTGTATCCGCTCGCTTAAAAGCAAACCCTGCTCGTGCTTGCTTGTCGGATTCAGAATTGGTAGGGTCACCGGCTTATTCAGCTTATTCTGACTCTGCTCCTATATTGAGTTGGTTATATAAACGGAGTACTAATCTTGGTAATGTGGCTTATTATATAGATTTTATTGTCAATTATTGTTTCCGCTCAAATATATTGTATAGACTGGCAACCCCAATGCTTGAAGACATCCTTTTGGTTCTATGGAGAAAGAAAGAGCAAATGAAGCAATTATGGGTCTAACTACCTTGAGGAAGAAATTGTTTGGTGAGTTGGCATTATTTGCATAAAAACAAAGGGTCCTTTTTAAGTTTAATGGCTTGTTTGCTACAATCATAATGTAGGCGCAATGTTCTTCAAATTGAAATAGCAAGAGTTATAAGAAATGTTGTGGGAGAAGTAAAAAGGAGGAGGTTGTGGGAGAGTAAGAGTCTGAGGAAAAGGAGGTAGAGTGACATCTGGAGGCAGAGGTTAAGGTTTGTTTGAGCTTTTCTCATTTCTTCGATTTGGTTGAAGTACTCCATGCAACTCATCTTACTGTAATATTCTGTGGCTAATTGGTGAAATTTGAAATGCGCATAGGCAGTATGAATCTCCTGCCACTGCTTGCATCCCGGACCACACTACTGGAAATAAAGAAGGCTTAAGTGCATCGATAGAGAACCAGAGTGAATCTCCTGGCACAATTGTGCCTGCTGCAAGTAATGTCTATGAAGTTTTCAATTCTAGACCTTCCAAGAAGTTTCAGCCGACAGCTAAAAAAAAGAGAAGGGGCAGGCCTCCTAGAGGAAACGCATAGATAGTGTATTTTCTTATTTATTAGTGTTCTTCTTACTAAAAAAATTAAAAAGAGGGGAGCAGTCAGGCTTTGGACTTTCAGGTACGAGCCTCTTGCCGTCTTTGAAGTGAGGGCAATGGAATGGAACTTTCTTTTTTTTTCATAAAGCCAAAATTACGTTTGTATTATTTTCACTCCTACAAGCAATAAAAGCATGCACTTAGTTACTTTCAGAATCTCCAATCTTGAGGCGGACTACGGCCTCAAATGATTTTGCTTAGACTGGATTCGAACCTGCCTCGGGTCATTAGCCCGATGAGTTGACCAATTACTCTACCCAGCGAGTGGAAGGAACTGGAGCACATTAAAGCGAGTGAATTAACGAGCCAGAGACGAAAACAACAATGAAAATACACGGCTATATGAGTTTCTTAAAAAAGCTAGTTTTCCAGAAAAAAAAAAAACACTCAATAGAATAAAAGCGTTCTTGTACTCCACCTATTGCTTCTCTTTTTCATCTAGTAAGAAGAAAAACCTTATATTCGCCGGAATTATCATGTGAGCAGACTGAACGCGACAGGTACACCGTTTGCTTACTTGCTACATCCGGGTCACACTGCACGGGACATCAACTTCTCACTTTCATGCGCAAAGACTTTTAAAATAGAAGCGAGAAAGTTCTCATTGATAATGGTAGCTGTGAGATGGTCGTTTTGATCACCATGGTTTAAAAGTTCTCCCTGAAGGAAGGTCGAAAAAGACCCCCAACCATACTAGCTTTCATGGCTACAAAAAAGTAAATATGTAAAAGTGGACAAACCATGTTTAATGGATTTATCTATAAATTCCAGCACAGGGCGGCTTAACAAAAGTAACGAAACTGAGAATAAAAAGAAACAAAAAGCTAACATAAAAGAAGATCTGCCCAATCTTTGATGCAAGAATAAAAGAAGCGATGCTCATTCAAGATAATTTCACCTTACTAAATATTTTTTTTATCAACAATAGCCAACGTGGATGTTACAACCCAACCAGATAAAGGGACCGAAATCGTATAGTCATTTCTATTGGTTTTACATCCCATCGCTTCCGGAGCTCAAAATATCTGATTTCAGGATTGAACAAGGTAGGGAAAGAAAGGCTCGCACATGAGATCTTAGAATAAATGACGTCTAATGGATGCAAGCCGAATCTGTGCACGTACAATATACTAACGAATTGAGATATCTGGTGCCAAGGCAGGTAGAAGGAGGCTGATTGCTTGACAGTACATCAGCAACAATGCCTCTTTTGCTTCTGAATGCTTTTCATTCCAGCCTTTCCTTTCACTTCGCTCAAGTGATTAAATACCTTTCGCGAGATCCAAAAAGCGCTTTACTACTCTCCAGTTCTAACTAACACAGTTGCGATAGCGAGTCGGGAGTGAGTACAGGAATTTGTTGAGGTAGCCCCCTACCCCTAATTCGTTTACCGAGAGTCCCCACTTAGCCCAGTAGTCCCATGACCATAAGCTATAAAGGTTGCCCAAGCCTGCCTCATCAACAGTAGATGAGTAAAAGTGCAGAAATTGCATGACCGTTGCAGTTTGAAAGTCTGGTCGAAGAGCAAAGGAAGAGAAGGCAGTTACTCATTCTACCTCGTCAAGTAGAGCAACAAGAACTTTAGTAGTTCATTCATACTACCACGTGCTGCTACGACTCACTTCTACCATTCCATCTTGATACGTGGAAAACCCGCTCTTAGCATACGCGTGAAATAATTTAATTTTCCTCCCTTTTCTTAATAAACTGGGCAAATAAAAGATAAAAAGAAGATAACTAAGCCCTTTAATTCTTGTAAAAATAAGAATATAAGAAGGCGTGTGTAAAGAATAAAAAGAGTCTATCTTAAGGTGCTGCTACTACTATATCTAAGAGTTTAGAAGATATCTAGAAAAGAGATTCAGCCCACATACAAAAGATTCAGGTCGCACTCATGGCTTTACTTTTGTAGTAACTGAATTTGGTAAATGCTCGAATTTCAAATAGGTAGGCACTCGGTCAAACAATCAGTGTACCCCAATTTCCATTGGTATAGAGCTTAAAACAACTTATAGCTTTGAAAGTTCATTGCATGCAATAGGCCCTTCTATCTAAGGCACGGTACTAAGTTTACAAGCTACAGTACTAAGTGTCTGGACAAGCTGCAGCTCTCACGAAAAAGAAAAGTTGTACTGAAGAGTACATAAGGTGTAGAAAATGAAAGCAATAGGAAGGATAGCTTTACTTTCTTTTATTTCAAAGGTAAGTAAACTTTCCCAACTAAGTAGAACTCAAAGTACAAGTCTGCTTCTTGGAACTTAACTACTCTAGCGGTCACTATCTAATAGAAAGTCGGTGAGCCAATACTACTGAATGCAAGGGGTAGTTATATCAATTTTTCTTGGAATAGGAATGAATGCACGAATGCAGCGATGAGGGCAGGAATGCGCTCTTGCCGCAACTAATTCATCTAGGTCTCGATCATATGTGGTTGAGTAAAATGGAATTCAATTCCTCCGAAAGATAAGGATCATTAAGGAAATGGTTCAAGATAACCCCCCCTATTTTATTTTCACCCATTCAGTAAGATACCACAGTCTTCCTTCAACAAGACAGCAGGAAGGCATAGAGTCGAGACAGACATAGAGTCATAGAATCAAGACAGAAAGAAAGCCAAACTAGGTAGGAAAGTCATCAGGTAGGTAAGGCTACTCTCATCACATAAGAAAAAAGAGTAAGAATTCCAAAATTTGACTACGGAGAAGAATCTTGCGGAATAGTCGAACTAGTACGACCAATTAGAGTTCCAATTTATTTTTCAATAGTCCATCCAAGAGAGCGACTTTCCATGCACAACCGGAGAAGGAGAGGATGAAAGGGGCTGGCTGGCATTACTTTGATCGATAGGTTTTTCCTCAAATGTCGATATTGACTCTACTAAGATGAGAGGAGAGTGGAATAAGTGCGGAAAGACAATATATAGATACCTTATCGGCACATCGTTGTTCTGTGCTGTCGGAAGTCTAACGTTCCTATTTCATTTCCTCTGTTTCACGCCTCGGAAAAAAGTACAAAACGAGTACAAAAGAGAAAGAGCCGCTCCCGATGCGAGAATCTAATAGAATAGGGCGGCTCTACCAGACAAGAAAGTCTCATCTAGTGAAGGCAAAGACGCGGTGTAATATTTTTTAGCTAGATATCCAGGGTTTAAATAAATAGAAAAGGCTTCCGATTCCGAGATTATTCAAATCTTGCGCTCCTATCCTATACAATAAAACGCCCCATCCTGAGTGAATTCTTTTCACGGATTCCGTAAAAGGGGCTTAACACTACTCTTAAAACAAGTATCAGATCGCAGCTTTTCGAGTTATTTCCATACTAGGCGTTTATGCTTTCCACAAACTATTGCTGTTCGTAGGCAAATCAATCTTACTTAGTTAGGTGCCGCCCCCATAGAAAGTATATAAAGAATCTCTATTATATGAAGCCCTACTATAATGAGATGAGAGAATCAATCCTAGAACGAGAAATGTTGAAAAGGTATCCCTCGTTTTTCCGCACGTAGAAATTGGACGGTGGTCTGGGTCCGTTTTGCGTAATTTCCAACTTCATATGAGGATTAACCCTTTCCCGGCTGTGAAATATGAGAGGTCAACCACTAAAAGTTGATAGGAAGACCTTGCAAGCAGCGGATTTCACTTAATTCTTTCACACATATTGATTGCTTGTTATTTGTTCTAACAAACTAGAAAAGAGATGAAGAACTTCTCTAGTAAACACTACACTATTTACTTGCTTTTCATTTAACGCACAGGGATTGATTCTGTTCTTTTCGTTCGCACAACTTCTTTCCAGGCTCAGTGACGAAGTCTGAAAAACAAAATAGCAAAACCCAACTTTCCCGGTCTCAGTCCAATTGCTTTCCCTCTTCGACGTTTAGGCAGCATAGGATTGTTCCGCTGGTGTCGGAGGACTGCCAAAGAAAGAGATGCGTGAGGAATAGGTTGCATTGGCGGGGAGAGCACGTGCATTGAAAGCTGGGATTGGTATGTCGTTTATACAGTTTAAGGCTGGCCTAGAAGATTGAGTAGTAGCTCTAGGAATACCAGTAAGAGATAAGGTCGCGTAGCTCTGCTATCAGTTTATAAAGTAGTAGGCTCGCTCCGCTTATTAGCAAGTAAGCTATGAGATTGACAGTAGGAGATCAGATTGGCGAATTCTAGTTACCTGCTATAGAGTTTACGTAGCCAAGTCAGAATGAAAGTGCGCTTGCTTGCTTGTTCGTATTAAAAGGAAGAACGAAACTCAGCTACCAGATATCAAGGTTGAAGATTTCCTACCTTTCAAAGCTTTGACTAGAGATTCGTAACGAGATGCTGGGTAGCTATCGGGAGAGACAGGATTGGGTAACTCAGTCAGTTCAAAACAAAGACCCGATTCGTGATTCGATACTGTACGATAGGCTTACTTTTGGAGATTACTTCTGATACGTAACTAAGTAAAGTCGAGTTAAACATATTCTCTAAATGGATTGGCTCGCTCTGCTCTAGATTTCGTTATGCCAGCCGGAATTACTGCTTTTCCATTCGAGAAATCTGTTGGATAGGCAGAGACTGATTGTTCATTTTGAGGGTCAGTATAGTTGCTTGCATATGTAACCAGAAAGCTTTGATGAAGCCTCAGAGGGCAATTCAATCATGTGTTTAGCTAGAAAAAGTAGAGAGAAAGAAGCCTTTCGCATCTGGAAAGAGGACACGCACTACAACTTCTTATCTGAGGGAGGGGCTTGCTTCTTGTTCAGAACTAAGGCAAATGAATGCTCGCCTACTCATGTAGCTGTCTCTTATTATTTTATTGCGTAATATGAATTGCTTATTCTTAAAAATAAGAGTTGTCCGTAAACTCATTCAAAAAAACTGAAATGAACAGTCTCACTATTCGATGAACTATGGTGGGCCAGGGAACTCGTAGCTTATGCACGCGCACGAGGCATGAAAAAGGAAGAAAGTCATTACATAGGAAAGGAGCACACGCCATAGAGGAATTATCATGTTATGCCTGAAGCACACTGACTTCAGAAGAAAGAAAAGATGTCATCCCAGGAGTGTGTTTTTTCTCATAGGAGAATCCATCCTCTAGTCAAGTTAGCTGTCAGCACATAAATGTCAGTACGTCACTCACCACCTAGCTATTGTATTCCATCCCACTCAAGTACCACTTATGAGGATAATAACTCAGTAAAGGCCGGTTAATAAAGAGTTTTTATAAGAATTCTTCAGTCAATCCGGTAGCCAGGCGTCCTTGTATTGCTTGTAGTTTCGGCAGGGAGGGCGTATTCCGTTTTGTTTCCAACAATTTCATACTTACTACTCCCGTGAAAAGGTTCCGGTGCGTGGCTACTACCTGACCTACTATGGGTCAGTTATAAGGGGATTTTGAAGCAAGCTGAAGTGGTGCGGGGCATACAGCAGGAATTGTTTAGGTAGGGTCTTCGGTGACCAGTCCGGTTCCGCCCCCCCTTGGATAAAAAGAGGTATCCATCTAAAGTCTCTAGGCCCAAAATAACCTGGCCTGGGCATTCGGCATAGACCGAGAGTTTAGTAGATCGGGAGCCTAACAGAACCCAGTGAAAAGCTCAAGTTGGAACCCTACAATGCATAGAGCTATTTTACCGAATACAAGGATTGATTCCTTGGCACCTGATACTGCTGAAGAGAATGATTTAGTGGAGGAGACTGGAGGTACTACGAAGAGTGTTAGGAGGGTGTCCAAACCTAAGCACATTCGTGATTCTTAGTCTCTTGAGATCCGTGAGCGAGACCGAAGCAGGAGAAGGAAGTTATATACTTAATGTACCCGCTTTTTTCTCCATAAGCGCTGGTGCTCTAATACTAATTACTAATAGGCATTCGCGGACTAAGAGCTCTTGTCCGCCTTTTAGGTTGTTGCGCCTTATCCGCCTCTTTGAGGTAATTACCAGTCTTAGTTCTAGCAGTAGTAATGTGATCTTTGCCTTATCCGGATCTATCTACACTGTCTCAGCTCGTGCAAAGCGGTAACTATCTGAAGGAAGGGTACGGAGTGGATCCTCGCACCGAAATCTAAGCGCTAGTTCTGCTTGAACTGGATTCTAGAAAGGCAGTTAGTTCTTTGACCCCAGGAGAGGCAACTCAATAGGAGCTGCTATATAATCTGAATCTGGCTTTGCTGCTTGAAAGCTTGACTTTATTCTTTCTGGTGTGACTGCTTTCTTCCCGGCGGGCGTAGCGGTTTATGGAGTTGAGTTAAGCTTAAGTCCGAGGGCCGGTATCGGGTATCTGTGACATCAATCACTTTTTTAACCTATCTTTTTCCTTTCTTTGAAAAAAAAACACACACAGAATTCTCTTATATTTCAGAATCATCTTTGCCAGCCTTTCCCCTCGGTGCTTAGGACACTGAAAAAAAAGGAATGGCCTTTTTTGGCGTAGCTTGCGTGCAGTCGGATCAAAGTGAAAAACGAGAAAAGTGAGAATTTTCATCTATGCGGTGGCGGGTGAATTAAGCCATTTGACCTTCACGAGCACCACAGGTGCGTTGCTCCTCTTTACTAGCTAGTCTCTATATGAACAAATTAGTGTAGAATCCACTTTTCTGTTTGGCTCCGCCCCTGGACTTTAACCAATTAAGTTTCCCTAGGTATGCTTGAGAACTTTTTCCATTATGTAGTTTTCTATAATTCTTATGACATACGCAATGCTCCATATCACATGGGCCCTCCACATCACGCGGTAGGTCCAAAAGTAGTTCTATTATAGTGTCATGTTAAAATGCAGATTTTTTATATAGATCGGGTTTTGGTATCACAGAGATACTTGTACTCAAAAAGTATACAACAGAAGGGACGCATTGAGCAAATTTAAAGAAAAGGGGCTTTCAACTTCTGAATAGCCTGGATCAGCTTATACTACAAAAGGCTATGGCTATGGAGCGGAAATGGATGCTTAGCAAGGTGCAGGAGAAACCATCTTCACCATCGAGAGTAAGGATCAGTCGAAGAACACCATGCATTGATGGGTGGTGAGGACCCATATTGACTATCATGAGATCTTTTCTTTAAACCGTTACAGTCATATCTTTGACAGCCATATCTTTTCTTCCTGAATTCATTATTGAAAATCATAACTCTATATGTTATCATGAACTCTGATCTATTGTCAATTCAACAAAACTGATGTTTGTACAAACAAATTTCATTTCTTTTTGAGTATTTATTTGAAAATACAAGCTTAATAAATTAGTCGGCTCTCTCCAGTTCGGTCGGGTTCGTGCCTACGGTACAGCGTTTGCCGGCTCAATCGGCGCCTGGCCTCCAGTCTTTTATTATAGATCTAATCTTTCCTGACGCTCCGACCTCTCGTAGAACCTCAAACTCTAGTTCAGGCGGGGAACTTCCAACAAATGAAGCACCCTTATCTCCTCAGATCGCATCTTTACCGTATATTTCTCATCGTTCGCTTGCTCGTCCTTCCGCATCTCCCCACGGGAAATTTAGACTTAACATGGCATGTCTGACTGATTTACCTACGAAGGGCTACATACCACAGCTACTGTACTGCCCCTTCTTTGAAGTCGGCTTGGTAACCTTTCTAGAAACCCATCTCTTTACCTAGATTCAATGCCCAATATCTACATTGTAGGTGTGTGGTGGTTGTCTCATCTTTACTCTTTTCTGGCGCTTGTCAATTCTTGTTGGTGTAAGACTCACAATTCTTTTTTATTTCAGTTTTCACTGATCAGGTGTGTGCAGTATCATTAGACTCCTTCATGCGCGGATCACCCCCAAAACGGGAACCCATCATTGACCGGTTCAACCCCCGTACTAAACCTGCTGTTCCTCACCCTAGGATGCACCTATGAGCTTATCCGGTGCTACTTCCCCGTGCTAGCCGCCCTATTTCACCTAGCTACTCTTGTCAAAAGAGGCCTATCCCTTTTAAAAACAAGTACTAATAAGAACAAGCCTAGCTAGCAGCTATTTCTCAAAAAGCCAAATCCACAGCGTTGGTTGCTGTAACAGTCATAAATGGGCATAAGAAGACGGTTGATGCGAGACTTTCAAGCCCCAAGGCCATACCATAAAAGAAAGCCAAGAGGAGGATCCCAAAGAAATGGTACCAATGGCTAGAAAGAGCTTAATACCGGTCAAACACGTTGTACCACACTTCTCTAAAATGCACCGCGGCCCGTCAATAAATTCTTATTCTTTATTTAAATGATAAAAGTTTGAAGAATAAATCAATCCTATTTATCATAAAATAATGTCTTCTTTCGACACAAGAACAGCCGAGGTCAGACTAAGATCCTCTGCATTATTTACCAACTGGGGTGTGCCAGTAGGGATGGACTCCTTTCTCAAGTAATCAAGGACTTGTGCATGGAGGTCAACCCACGAGGCTAACTCCTGGGCTTTTTATGTTGCCACAGATTTGTCCTGCGCCAACTCACCAGTCCGAAGTTCAAAGGAAGCACGAGGTTCTTCCTATTTCAGCAGAGAGATCTCCTCTTTTCATGAAATTGAATTTCTTTTTTTTCGTAAATAGAGTGTTGATTCAACAGTGGAATCAGCGAATGGTGTCTCATTTGTGATCGAGAAGGCGTCGT
>JAMFTS010000737.1:0-29086 GCA_028095005.1 Rhynchospora pubera | reverse complement strand
CCATTGTCTAATGGATAGGACAGAGGTCTTCTAAACCTTTGGTATAGGTTCAAATCCTATTGGACGCAATTTTTTTTCATCTATTTTTATTAAAACTATACAAATAAAAAAATCGTTTTTGAACAATTCAAAACTACAAGTATTTCTCAGTTCTTAGCCTTATACTAAGAACTCCAAATGATCCATTTATGGTTGTTCCTGAACCACAAAGACTTTGATTTCTTCCTGAATAGCTTCCTTCAAAAGGACTTCTGCCTCCTCGGTAAATATCTTTGTAGAAGATATAATTTCTTGAAATCCAGGTTTCTTATTTTTTAAACGGATACGCAGCTTTTCAAGAAAAAGCCTTACCTGTCCAATCTCTAAGACATCAAGATATCCATTGGTTCCTGTATAAATAGTGGCTACCTGATCTTCCACTGTTAAAGGCTCTGATTGGGATTGTTTAAGTAATTCGCGTAATCGTCGACCTCTTGCCAATTGATTCTGAGTAGTTTTATCAAGGGCAGAAGCGAATTGTGAAAAAGCCTCCAACTCTGTGAATTGGGCTAGGTCCAATTTTAATTTTCCAGCTACCTGTTTCATAGCTTTAATTTGAGCTGCAGATCCTACTCTGGAAACAGAAATACCCACATCAATAGCAGGTCGGATTCCAGCATTGAATAGATCAGCAGATAAAAAGATTTGTCCATCTGTAATAGAAATTACATTAGTAGGAATATAGGCTGAAACATCTCCAGATTGAGTCTCAACTATTGGTAAAGCAGTCATACTTCCTTCACCTAAACGAGAACTTAATTTAGCAGCTCGTTCCAAAAGGCGTGAGTGCAAGTAAAAAACATCTCCTGGATAAGCTTCACGACCGGGAGGCCTTCTTAATAGAAGAGACATTTGGCGATAAGCTTGTGCTTGTTTAGAGAGATCATCGTAAATTATTAAAGTGTGACGTTCACGGTACATAAAATATTCAGCCAGAGCCGCTCCCGTATAAGGAGCGAGGTATTGTAATGTAGCAGGTGAATCCGCCATTTCAGCTACGACAATAGTGTATTCCATGGCTCCTGTATCCTGGAAAGTAGTCACTACTTGAGCCACAGAAGATGCTTTTTGACCGATAGCTACGTAAATACATATTACATTTTGACCTTTTTGATTGAGGATCGTATCTGTGGCTACTGCTGTTTTACCAGTCTGTCTGTCCCCAATAATTAATTCTCGCTGACCCCGTCCGATAGGGATCATTGCATCAATAGCAATAAGCCCGGTTTGAAGGGGCTCATATACAGAACGTCTCGAAATAATACCAGGCGCAGGGGATTCAATTAACCGGGATTCAGAAGCTGGAATTGGGCCTCTTCCATCAATAGGAAGAGCCAAAGCATTTATAACACGACCTAAATAAGCTTCACTAACAGGTATCTGAGCAATTCTTCCTGTTGCTTTTACAGAGCTTCTCTCTTTTATCTTCAAACCATCACCCATTAATACGACGCCAACATTTTTGGATTCCAAATTCAGAGCAATACCTACTGTACCCTCTTCAAATTCTACTAATTCACCTGCCATGACTTCATCAAGACCATAAATACGAGCAATACCATCACCTACTTGAAGTACAGTACCGGTATTCACAATCTTGACTTCTCTATTATATTGTTCAATACGTTCACGGATAATATTACTAATTTCGTCGGCTCGAAGAGTTCCCATTAGTCTTTCTTTATTCTTTTTCGAAAACAAAGAGACAAAAAGTAGTGCCTAAGTTTGAACCTAAAGTAAAAGTTTAAGGGCTAATCAGTTATTTTATTTCTGCCATTCTATAGCACTGAGAATGGCAATATTAGCACGAATCATACGAGAGTGTAACTCACTATTTAAGGAACTTTTTAAAGTTCCTAGAGCTCTTTGTAAGGCTTGTTGCAGAACTCGTTGTTGGATTTGATTTCTCGCTCTTTCTTGTTCAAAAGCAAGGGTTTCTTTTTTATTATTTTCGAATTGTTCCAAACGATCATAACCAATTTGAATCAAATTTTGTTTGTCTCGTTCCAGATCAGAGTATTCATTCATTCGATACTCATTTGCTTCCTGTTCCACTTTCTGTAAACGAATTCGAGCCTTTTCAAGCTGCTCAATAGCTGTTTTACGTAATTCTTCTGAATTACGAAGAGTGCTCAAGATTCTCTGTTTTCGATTATCTAATAAATCATTTAATGAAAGTAGATTATCTTACCATGATAATTCAAAATTATCATGATCTCTTCCCAAACCAAACATGAATCTTTCGATTCATTTGGCTCTCACGCTCAATTCTTAATTATTGATGAAGAATATTTCCATATTCTTTTTTGAATCTAATGAGCCTACCCTCTCTTTTTTGTTTATATTCAAACATATTCAAACTGATAAAAGATCAGAATATATAATTAATTAGTTTAATTAATTAGTTAAGAGGACTCTTCTGACCATACAAAAATAGATAACTGTCAGCAAAGTTGTTTCTTTCTTTATTGATACTTGCTCCCTTTTTCTTTGTTTTTTTGAATTCAAAAACCTTTCATTAAAATGAAATAAATAGAAAAAAGTAAATTGAAAATTCGATTTTATCTTTTTTTCCAATCCAAAAAATTTCTCTTTTTTTTTATAAAGTAGGTCGTCAATTCGGCATTGGATAAAAAAGAAGGTGTTGACTTATTTTCTTTCCAGTAAACGGTTCAAATGTTTTTATCGATATGAGTGTCTTATATCAAATAAATATCAATTATGCATTTTTCAACTATTTGGATACTCACGGAGGCGTGGCCAACGTAGTCGTAGAAAGAGTACCATTTTGCCCGGACTTCAAGCAGTTTAGCTTTAACCATGTTAAAGATCTCAAATTTGATTGGTTTTGATAGAGAATCAAAGTGAATTTACCAATAAATCACGAAATGCTATAGTTCTTCTATATGATTTCTGAATTTATTCAGAAGTAATTCGTCGAGATCGTACACCCTTTTCCTTAAAAAAAAGGAAGTGGAGCCGGATGAATCCAACTTTTTTTTGAAATAAACAACTCGCACACACTCCCTTTCCAAAAAAAACTAATATACCAATCACTACAATTAGATTTATTAGATTTGTTGCTAAAATATCGGTATTAAACCCGAAACTCCCGGCGAATGACCAGCGGTCCAAGAAAATGAAAGAATCGGTTACATTTTTCATATGTTCTCCTCTTATAGATAGGGCTAACAAAAAACAAAGTTCTTTTTCTATCACTTCACTCACCCTTTTTTGATCGATTTCTTTTTTTTTTCAAAAAAAAGCAATTTATTAATCTCATTTAAGATTAACTCATTTGAATTATGAAGTCTGTCTTATCCCTTAAAATCTTTCCTAAATTCTGAAAAGAAATAAGAAAAAAGTTTCCATTATACTAAGCTAAGGACGGGCGAGCCGATCTGGGAATCTCTCATCCTCAAATCAGTCCTTTATAGTATAAAGGTTCAACAAATACAAATAACTTAATCCTTCACTTCAAAAGTGAAAAGAAATTTTTAATAGAATTTGAAGAAATAAAACAAAATTGCAAGTTCGAAAAATACAAAAAAATGGATAATCTAAGCTAAATGACTTTTTAATTCTTATTGCCAGAATTAAACAAAAGGATTCGCAAATAAAATCGCTAATGCCACGACCAGTCCATAAATTGTTAAAGCTTCCATAAAAGCTAGACTAAGCAATAAAGTGCCTCGTATTTTACCCTCTGCTTCTGGTTGTCTCGCAATACCTTCTAAAGCTTGACCTGCAGCAGTGCCTTGACCAATCCCAGGCCCGATAGAAGCAAGCCCCACAGCCAATCCAGCAGCAATAACGGAAGCGGCAGAAATAATTGGATTCATAGTAATTTCCTCACACTAAAAAAAGAGATGGTTAATGATACAATGAACTTCAAATCCAAAATATTACTTTATTGTATTGTATCGAATTTTTTCGATATCTCCTCTTTCTTTTCTATTCATGATAGAGTTGCTTTCTATCTATATTATAGAAATCAAGTTTGATTTTTTCTATTATAGTATATTCTTAGTTTAGTATATTTCAAAATTCAATTCTAAAACCAAGCAAGCAGATTTTATTGAATAATAGAGGTATTGAGATAAGCTAAAAAAAAAAAGACTATTTCGTTCGACGAAAACTAGTCAATGATGACCTTCCATGGATTCCCCTATATAAGCTGCTGCTAGGGTTGCAAAAATAAGAGCTTGAATACCGCTTGTAAATAATCCAAGCAACATGACAGGTATAGGAATTACTAAAGGGACTAAAGAAACAAGAACAACAACTACCAATTCATCAGCTAATATATTTCCAAAAAGTCGAAAACTTAGAGATAAAGGTTTTGTGAAATCTTCTAGAATATTAATTGGTAAAAGGATTGGAGTTGGTTTAATATATTTCTCGAAATAACTCAATCCTTTTTTGCTAAGACCAGCATAAAAATATGCCACTGACGTGAGTAAAGCTAAAGCAACCGTAGTATTTATATCATTCGTGGGGGCAGCTAGCTCCCCGTGAGGTAATTCTATGATTTTCCAAGGTAAAAGAGCACCCGACCAATTCGAAACAAAAATAAATAGGAACATAGTCCCTATAAATGGAATCCAAGGACCATATTCATCTCCAATCTGAGTTTTGCTCAAGTCTCGAATAAATTCAAGAATATATTCAAAGAGATTCTGACCATCAGTCGGAATAGTTTGTGGATTTCGAACAGCTATGATGACTGACACTAACAAGATAGCAATTACAACCCAAGAAGTGATAAGTACTTGGGCATGAATTTGTAAACCTCCTATTTGCCAATAGAGATGTTGGCCTACTTCTACACCAGATATCTCGAACCAAATATTATATGTTTTAATGGAAGATGATATCACATCCATATTTTCTTTTCCTCCGATATAATTTCAACGTAAAAAAAAATCAAAAATTTAGATTGTTTCTTTTTCAACTCACCAACTTAAGTATCCTATATTTAGGATACCAAGAAATTCTTTTTTATCCTATCAAAAAGAATTCTATATTTAGAAGACTCCATTATTTTGAGTCGACATCTAGAATTTTCGGATCACTTGACATTGATAGAAAACATCATTAGAATAAATTAATGTAACCGACGACTATTTCGATAGGAAATAGTAAAGGGAGGGAGTATCCTTAATTTTTGATTGATTTTTTCGAGAACCGTACGAATTTCGAGAATCGTACCAAAGTTATAGCCCTTGGTACACGTCATAATCTGATCTTGAATTGGGAGTTGACTATGATTCAAGGATTCAAAACATCTCCTTTTTTTACCTAAAGGAAAAGAAACTAAGCAGAATTTAGCAGTAGGATATTCCCTTTTCCATGGTAAAAATTGATAGAAAAAAAGCCCGCTATAGGAATTGAACCGATAACTATCGTATTACAAATGCGATGCTCTAACCACTGAGCTAAGTGGGCTAATATACTCAATGTTTTTTTTTTGAGTATTTTCCTTTAGTTGATCTTGTTTTGTTTATCCTTTAGTGTAGTTTTCATTTCGATTTATTGTATAAAATGAAATTCTCATAAAAAATAAAAGAAAAAAGGAGGCATTATGCATGTATCTCTTTCACTGAGATTCAGTAAAAACCTTAGGCCCATGATTCACATGGCCGCCGAAATCCATCACATCATATATGATGTCCTTGTTTATTATGATTTCTATAAACAAGGAGTCATAGATGGATCCAGATGGATCGAAAAAGTACGTGAGATCCTGAGTTTAGACAGGATCAAGAAAATTCATAAAAATTTCTTGATCTCCTTTGAAGAGACAGATTCTCTTTATGAGAAGCTTTTCGTTTGTTTTGAAAAACTTAATCGAGAAATCGAAGTCGAGTTTAAGGACTTTCAACCTCATCCTTATGAGATTGAATTCCAACATGATTTCGAAGATCTACAAAGAACCCTTCTTCGACTGTTACAAAATTTAGAACAATATTCCGACCGAATCGTTTTTTTAAATAAAGAAATCCACAGCACAATAAGAAGCTCTATATATAAAAGATTTTTTGATCTAGAGAAATCTTTGAGAAACGAATCACTCTCTGTGGCTTATATAGATCCAATCGCGGCTTGGCTGTCATTTTTTATTTGACTCGAAATGATGATTTGGTTGGAACTTCTCGATTTGGTTAAATCGAAGACTTCTAACCAATCTACTGATTCAAAAGAATCCGAAGATTCAGAAAATTCAACAGAATCCGAAGATTCAGAAAAATACAAAGAATCCGAAGATTCAGAAAATTCAAAAGAATCCGAAGATTCAGAAAATTCAAAAGAATCCGAAGGATTCAGAAAATTCAACAGAATCCGAGATTCAGAAAAATACAAAGAATCCGAAGATTCAGAAAAATACAAAGAATCCGAAGATTCAGAAAATTCAAAAGAATCCGAAGATTCAGAAAATTCAAAAGAATCCGAAGATTCAGAAAAATACAAAGAATCCGAAGATTCAGAAAAATACAAAGAATCCGAAGATTCAGAAAATTCAAAAGAATCCGAAGATTCAGAAAATTCAACAGAATCTAAGGAATCTACTGATTCGATACTTTTGAATCAACCTAAAATTTTTTTTTTTTAATAGTTAAAAAGTCCAATAGTTAAAAAGTCCAATAGTTAAAAAGTCCATTTTGCTCCTTGCCTCTATGTCATAATAGAGGCAAACACTTTGCTTGGATTAAAGCAATATCATAATTGCTTTAGTGGTATTAACGAAATCAAATATGATTTCAAAATCAATTAATTATTAAATTAATTGATCAGCTTGCTAGCAAATATTGATTTTATTTAGCGAAAATAAATAAAAAAAATGAAATTTTTTTATGATGATGAATCCTACTACTTCTAATCCTCCGATTTCCACACAAAATATAGGGCATATTGCTCAAATTATTGGCCCAGTACTCGATATTGTTTTTCCCCCGGGAAAAATGCCTTATATTTATAACGCTTTGGTAGTTAAGGGTCGAGGTACAATTGGTCAGGGGATTAATGTAACTTGTGAGGTACAACAGTTATTAGGAAATAATCGAGTTCGAGCTGTAGCTATGAGTGCTACAGATGGTTTAACCAGAGGAATGGAAGTGATTGATACAGGGGCTGCTTTAAGTGTTCCAGTTGGTGGATCGACCCTCGGACGAATTTTCAACGTTCTTGGTGAGCCTATTGATAATTTAGGCCCTTTAGATATTAATACAAGATCTCCTATTCATAGATCTGCACCTGCTTTTGTACAATTAGATACAAGATTATCAATCTTTGAAACAGGTATTAAAGTAGTAGATCTTTTAGCTCCTTATCGCCGTGGAGGAAAAATCGGATTATTCGGCGGAGCTGGAGTAGGTAAAACAGTACTGATCATGGAATTGATCAACAACATTGCTAAAGCTCATGGAGGCGTATCCGTATTTGGTGGAGTAGGGGAACGTACTCGTGAAGGAAATGATCTCTATATTGAAATGAAAGAATCCGGGGTGATTAATGAGAAAAATCTTTCCGAATCAAAAGTGGCTCTAGTCTATGGTCAAATGAATGAACCCCCGGGAGCTCGTATGAGAGTTGGTTTAACTGCCCTAACTATGGCGGAATATTTCCGAGATGTTAATAAACAAGATGTGCTTTTATTCATCGACAATATCTTTCGTTTCGTCCAAGCAGGATCAGAGGTATCTGCTTTGTTAGGTAGAATGCCTTCCGCGGTTGGTTATCAACCGACTCTTAGTACAGAAATGGGTACTTTGCAAGAAAGAATTACTTCTACGAAAAAAGGAGCTATAACTTCAATCCAAGCAGTTTATGTACCTGCGGATGATTTGACAGACCCTGCTCCTGCTACAACATTTGCACATTTAGATGCTACTACTGTACTATCAAGACCATTAGCTGCCAAAGGTATTTATCCAGCAGTGAGTCCCTTAGATTCAACATCAACTATGTTACAACCAAAAATTGTTGGCAATGAACATTATGAAACTGCGCAAAGAGTTAAGCAAACTTCACAACGTTACAAAGAACTTCAGGACATTATAGCGATTCTTGGATTGGATGAGTTATCCGAGGAGGATCGTTTAACTGTAGCAAGAGCACGAAAAATTGAGCGTTTCTTATCACAACCCTTCTTTGTGGCAGAAGTCTTTACTGGTTCTCCAGGAAAATATGTTGGTCTTGCAGAAACTATTAGAGGGTTTCAACTAATTCTATCTGGAGAATTAGACGCTTTGCCCGAGCAAGCTTTTTATTTGGTGGGTAACATTGATGAAGCTACCGCGAAAGCTATAAATTTAGAAGTGAAGTAGAGAGCAATTCAAAGAAATGACCTTAAAACTTTGTGTACTGACTCCTAATCGAATTATTTTGGATTCAGAAGTAAAAGAAATCATTTTATCCACAAATAGTGGTCAAATTGGTGTATTACCAAATCACGCTCCTATTGCCACAGCTGTTGATATAGGTCTTTTGAGAATACGACTGAACGACCAATGGCTAGGGGTGGCTCTAATGGGCGGTTTTGCTAGAATTGGCAATGATGAAATCATCATTTTAGGAAATGATGGTGAAATAAGTACTGACATTAATCCGCAAGAAGCTCAAGAAGCTCTTGAAATAGCTGAAGCTACCTTAAGGAAGGCTAAGGGTAAGAGACAAGTGATTGAAGCAAATCTAGCTCTTAGACGAGCTAGGACACGAGTAGAGGCTGTTAATGTTATCTCTTAAACATTGGATTTTGTAATCACTACAAAAAATCCAAATCAGTTTTATCAAAGTTTTTTTGATACTGTGTTCTTCTAATTGAAGACAATCAGTTTGAATGATATACAAACAAGGAAAAAAGAAGGTTAAGCAGAAAAACTTATTAGATACCAGGGTCAATGCAACGGTATCTAATAAGTTCTACCTACTATTGGATTTGAACCAATGACTCCCGCCGTATGAAAGCGATACTCTAACCACTGAGTTAAGTAGGTAATTGAAAACCAAAAAATAAAATTGACCCCTTCTCAAATTATATATAGAATATGCTTTCTAAGCAATACCAATCTATTTCAAGACCAATCTATTCATAAGAAATAAGTCAAAGACCTTTCTTATGGATTAGGAAATATCTATCTTGACAAGAGATCTTTTTTATGTTAAGATGTTTCGGACAAGGGCTATAGCTCAGTTGGTAGAGCACCTCGTTTACACGTGCGCCAATGTTTTTCAAAGAAGCTGTTTATGCAATAAACATGAATCAGTCTGATTCAAAAATCAATGTCTTACTCCATAGATCCATAGATTGGAAAAAGGGGGGAACAATAGCCTGACAAATAATCGGTTCAGCACGATTTTGATGTGATTCTCGATACAAAATCCAATAAAACCCGTCCTTGATTTGCTAGTTGATAAGGTGAATAGCAATCGATTCAATGCTAGGCATAATGAGTATGTATAAGGGCCTCAAGAAACCTCTTTTCGTCCTATGAGACTTTAAGGTGTATAAAGTCTCATATTTCACTCTTACAGTGGAACGATAGAGATTCTCTCATCATCTAGATGAACCTAGGCCGAAGGCAGACCTAAGTCAAGGTAACCCTTCTTTGAAACACTTTGGTATTGCTCCTAGATGCAGGATACTAATAATGAATCAGAGCACATGGAACCATTTCTTTATTTTCATTTTTCCTGGAAAGAAAAAATATGGTGGATTAACTGATTTTCTTTCAGTTAATGAAAGAGCCCAATGCAACAAAATGCGTGTTGGGTCTTTGAAACAGTTTGAATCATTTCGATAATAAATTCAGTTTAATCTGTTTTACCGAGAAGGTCTACGGTTCGAGTCCGTATAGCCCTAATCCATTTCATTTTTGAAGACTTTTTTTAGCTTTTATTTTTTCATTCACTTAAGTACTTGTTTTTTATAGGTTGCGTTGGTTAGTCCATCATTTCATTTATCAAAATGAAAGTTACAAGATGTCCTATGATGGAAACATATAGGACACAGGAAAATCAAAACATTGAATCATTTTAATGCAACTAATTAATTTAGTGTAAAATCTAGTACAAGAAAGAGAAAATCTCATCTTTGAATCCGTATTCGAAATGATAATTGTATATATATACAATTATCATAGTATAATAATTGATATATGGTGAATATATCAATATATATTCTTTTTTCCATATATTCATCTATTCTATGAATAGAATAGAAGAAAGGATATTTCTATTCAAAAATACTTCAAATAGAATATGCTAAAAATCCATAGATATTTCTTTTTCTATGCAAGAAAAAGATTAAGAAATAATTTTATTATTTCATGGATTTATAGGAATATGAAATACGTTAATTATATTAACGTGGATGTATTTCATCGTATTCTTTTTTATTTCTTATCTCTTATTCCATAAGAGATAGAACTTTTTTTTCGAAAAAAAAGAGAAGGTGAAACCAAATAATGGGAGAAACCTTCTTCTGTTTAAGAAGGTTTTATGTTTCCACTATATCGAATTAGAATGGAAGCTAAAAAGAAACAAGTATTCCTTGAATGAAATAGAATCTTTAAACAAGACATGTCACAAAGTCAATTCGATTTGTTTTGTTTGATCAAAATCGATTCTTGTCTCACTTCAGAAAAGAAGTTCTGGTTGAATTAACAACCGCAGTTCGAATCAAATAATTAAGCATATCTCCATTTTATACGAAGGAGCCCTTTTATGTTTCTGCTTCATGAATATGATATTTTCTGGGCATTTCTGATAATATCAAGCCTTGTTCCGATTTTAGCATTTTGGATTTCAGGAGTTTTAGCCCCGGTTCGTGAAGGACCAGAGAAGCTTTCAAGTTATGAATCAGGTATAGAACCTATGGGGGATGCTTGGTTACAATTCCGAATTCGTTATTACATGTTTGCTCTTGTTTTTGTTGTTTTTGATGTTGAAACAGTCTTTCTTTATCCATGGGCAATGAGCTTCGATGTATTAGGTGTATCTGTATTTATCGAAGCTTTTATTTTCGTGCTTATCCTAATTGGTGGTTCAGTTTATGCATGGCGAAAAGGAGCATTAGAATGGTCTTAACTAAATATTCAGAAAAAAGAAAAAAAAAGCAAAGAGAGAATTCCATTAAGACAGTTATGAATTTGATTGAGTTTCCGCTACTTGACCAAACAACCACCCATTCTGTTATTTCAACTACATCAAATGATCTTTCAAATTGGTCAAGACTCTGCAGTTTATGGCCTCTTTTATATGGTACTAGTTGTTGTTTCATTGAATTTGCTTCATTAATAGGTTCACGATTTGATTTTGATCGTTATGGATTGGTACCAAGATCAAGTCCTAGGCAAGCGGACCTAATTCTAACAGCCGGCACTGTAACAATGAAAATGGCTCCTTCTTTAGTACGATTACATGAACAAATGCCTGAACCAAAATATGTCATTGCTATGGGAGCTTGTACTATTACTGGGGGAATGTTCAGTACTGATTCTTATAGTACGGTTCGGGGAGTCGACAAGCTAATTCCTGTAGATGTTTATTTACCGGGATGTCCGCCTAAACCAGAGGCAGTTATAGATGCTATAACAAAACTTCGTAAAAAGATATCCCGAGAAATTATGGAAGACAGAACTAGATCTCAAGAAGAAAATCGATGTTTTACTACGGATCATAAATTTCATGTTCAACGCAGTACTCATACTGGAAATTATGATCAAAGATTGATTTATCAATCACAAGATACTTCAAAGATATCCTCTAAAACGTTTTTGAGATCTAAAGATTCAGTATCTTCCTACGAATTACTTAATTAAATAGGGTTTTTTTGCAGAATAAGAAAGAGCAAGTAAACCTTTCCTCACAATTTTATGGTGAAATACTTATAAAAATGGGAGAGAGATCAATAGAATGGAGAATGATCATTTGCAAAATTATTTATCTGATTGGCTGGTCAAGTATGAGCTGGTTCATAGATCTTTAGGCTTTGATTCTCGAGGAATAGAAACCTTACAAATCAAAGTCGAGGATTGGGACTCTATTGCTGTCATTTTATATGTATATGGTTACAATTATTTACGTTCTCAGTGTGTTTATGATGTAGCACCAGGCGGATTTTTAGGTAGCGTATATCATCTTACAAAAATACAATACGGTACATATAATCCAGAAGAGGTATGTATCAAAGTATTTGTACCTAGGAAAAATCCTAGAATTCCGTCTGTTTTCTGGATTTGGAGAAGTGCTGATTTTCAAGAACGCGAATCTTATGATATGTTGGGAATCTCTTATGAGAATCATCCACGCCTTAAACGTATCTTAATGCCTGAAAGTTGGATAGGCTGGCCCTTGCGTAAGGACTATATTACTCCAAATTTCTATGAAATACAAGATGCCCGCTGAATGATAAGAAACAAATGTCACTTATATAACACGACTTCCAATTTCATTATTTGAGTCAATGAATATTTTGACGTTGTTTAGATGAAGCAAACAGAATAACTGCAGTATATTCGGATCATGGATTCAAAGTTTTTCGATTCTTTTATTTGGAGGAGAAGTAGAATATTCATGTATTTTCTATCAGCTTAAGATTTTCGAATTGCACCCCAGAAAGTAAGGTAAGCAAAAAAGAAATAGAATAAATAGAAAAAAATCAATACGAAATTCAGAAATAAAAAGGAATCCAATTTGGATTCTGTTTCAAATGCATTCTGTCTATCTATTCTTATCCTCTAACTCTTTATTTTAAAAGTCTTTTTTTGAATTTCGATAATCAAAAAAGAGCATAGCCTGATTCATTCTATGCTTTTCCATAAGCATAGAAATTTTTTTGATTTCTATCTTGCAAAAAAGATGTTTGGATTTCTTTACAGAAATCCATGAATACACATTTTATTCTATTTTTCAATTTATATACCAATCTATATAGAGAAATTTTTTTGATCCCAATATTTTTTCGTTTTGCCAAGAACCAGATTTGAACTGGTGACACGAGGATTTTCAGTCCTCTGCTCTACCAACTGAGCTATCCTGACCATTTGTTTTGGATCACCCGAGTAGAATACTCGTATCTATGCTCTTGTAGCTACATCAATTAGCTAAATTGAACTAAAATAACAATTTATTTCAAAAAATTGAATAGTCAATGGTAAGATAATGATATGATTGGTAATCATTTCGTTATAGAGATTCCTTACTTTTATTTTATTATTAAAATAATAATAATAATAATATTTTTTTTTCAGATCTACTTTCGAAATGAAAAAGTTGAATAAATTCAGAAAGGGTGGGAAAGTATATTTCTTCTTTTTTCTATTTTTTAGAAAAAAAATAGAAAAAATATTTAGGAAACCGAATGGGCTTTTTATTGGGGATAGAGGGACTTGAACCCTCATGATTCAAAAAATCGACGGATTTTCCTCTTACTATAAATTTCATTGTTGTCGATATTGACATGTAGAATGGACTCTCTCTTTATTCTCGTTTGATTTATCATCATTTTTTCATTTGAAAAAATCGAAAAAACTCTATAATGAATAATTTGATTACTAAAAAAGAAGTTCTTTTCTCATTGAACTTCTTATTCGAATCAATTCTCCATAATTGATTCAGAATTTTTCAATTCATCAAAATTTCATAATCATTCAAAATTTCTTTATTAACATGAATAATATGATTTGATCGTGATTATTATCAATCAAATGATGAATCATTAATATATGTATGTATTTCTTTGGTATACATCGCTATCCTTTCTTTTAATTTCGATAGAGACATTCTACCAATGCAACATAATAAACTTTATTCGTTAGAATAGCTTCCGTCGAGTCTCTGCACCTATCCTTTTTCTTTTTGATTTTCCAAAGAATTGGAACCTTACATATATTGAATTTTTTGTAATCAATATATATTCGTTTTGTTTTTGAAAAAAAAACAAGATTTGGCTCAGAATTGCCCATTTTTGATTCCAGGGTTTCTCTGAATTTGGAAGTTAACACTTAGCGGGTTTCCATACCAAGGCTCAACTTAATCAAGTCCGTAGCGTCTACCAATTTCGCCATATCCCCCCTTCTTTCTTCTTTTTTTGTACTAAGATTCAATATTGCAGTTTTATCTATTTTTCTTTGATTTCTCGTCTCTCTTCCATTTATTATTATTTTTTTTGAATCCTTGAATTCTTTTCAATTTCCATAATATGGATTTATTGAATATTGAATGAAAAAATTCAATACGATTCATACTGCTATTTGTTTTTCACTGTCTTCTTTGAATTCAAAAATGCATCTCTGTTCGAGAAAATAAACATTCTTTTTTTGAGTCAGAAACGATTCTATATATTATTATATTTTCGAAAATATAAGAATAGAACCATTCTACCTATATATATATTTCTCTTTCTTGTTGAAACTTCTTTCAACACTGATAAAGCCCTACATTCACTTTTTTTTTTCAAAAAAAATCAAAAATGGATTGAATCAAATTCAGATTGTATCTTTATCTGAATTCTTCGATTCAGTCAGATCAATCTTTTCGAATCTAATTAACTTAACATAATTGACTCTAATAGTTTTAGTTGAAATATAATAAATATAGTATTATTTATATAATACTATGTGACTGTCAATGAGGAAATCCGTATTCAAATAGTTTTTTTCAAATACGAAAATAAGAAATAGATTTTTCTAAATAGAAAAAATTCGATTTCTATTATAAACTGATCAATTTGTAAAACAAGAAGTAGGATTGGATTTGCTTGCACTATATACATCAAAGAGCATATAATAAGGGTGTATTTGGTGCATCAAATCAAATACACTAAAGGATACCCCCAATAAAAAAAAAGAATAATTAACCATGTTACCATAACATGTTTTTTAAAGTTAACATAAATAATGTTAAATCTTAATTGATTTTTTTTTGAAAGATTTTTACTCCATTTAAAGTCCATCTCGAGTAGATCTTGTTCTTTTGAGAATTCTTAATTCAGAAGTTTTAGAAGGGAGCTTATGTCACCACAAACAGAGACTAAAGCAAGTGTTGGGTTTAAAGCAGGGGTTAAAGATTACAAACTTACTTATTACACTCCGGAGTACGAAACCAAAGATACTGATATCTTGGCAGCGTTCCGAGTAACTCCTCAACCTGGAGTCCCTCCTGAAGAAGCAGGAGCTGCAGTTGCTGCGGAATCTTCTACTGGTACATGGACAACTGTTTGGACTGATGGACTTACCAGTCTTGATCGTTACAAAGGACGATGCTATCATATCGAGCCTGTTGCTGGAGAAGAAGATCAATATATTGCCTATGTAGCTTATCCTTTAGACCTTTTTGAAGAAGGTTCTGTTACTAACATGTTTACTTCTATTGTAGGTAATGTATTTGGTTTCAAAGCCCTACGAGCTCTACGCTTGGAAGACTTGCGAATTCCCCCTGCTTATTCAAAAACTTTCCAAGGTCCACCTCATGGTATCCAATCTGAAAGAGATAAGTTGAACAAGTATGGTCGTCCTCTATTGGGATGTACTATTAAACCAAAATTGGGATTATCCGCAAAAAACTACGGTAGAGCATGTTATGAATGTTTACGTGGTGGACTTGATTTTACCAAAGATGATGAAAATGTAAACTCACAACCATTTATGCGTTGGAGAGATCGTTTCTTGTTCTGTGCCGAAGCAATTTATAAATCACAGGCCGAAACAGGTGAAATCAAAGGCCATTACTTGAATGCTACTGCAGCTACATCTGAAGAAATGATCAAAAGAGCAGTATTTGCTAGAGAATTGGGAGTTCCTATTATCATGCATGATTACTTAACCGGAGGATTCACTGCAAATACCAGTTTGGCTTTCTATTGTCGTGATAATGGTCTACTTCTTCACATCCACCGCGCAATGCATGCAGTTATTGATAGACAGAAAAATCACGGTATGCATTTCCGTGTACTAGCTAAAGCATTACGTATGTCTGGTGGAGATCATGTTCACGCTGGTACAGTAGTAGGTAAGCTGGAAGGGGAGCGTGAGCTGACTTTAGGTTTTGTTGATTTATTACGTGATGATTATATTGAAAAAGATCGTTCTCGCGGTATCTTTTTCACCCAAGATTGGGTCTCTATGCCAGGTGTTATACCTGTAGCTTCAGGGGGTATCCATGTTTGGCATATGCCTGCTTTGACCGAAATCTTTGGAGATGATTCTGTACTTCAATTTGGTGGAGGAACCTTAGGGCACCCTTGGGGAAATGCACCTGGCGCAGTAGCTAACAGGGTGGCTTTAGAAGCGTGCGTACAAGCTCGTAATGAAGGACGCGATCTTGCTCGTGAAGGTAACGAGATTATTCGAGCAGCAGCTAAATGGAGTCCTGAACTAGCCGCAGCTTGTGAAGTATGGAAAGCAATCAAATTTGAATTCGCGCCGGTAGATATACCAGATCAAACGTAATAGAGAGATAAAAAAACACACAAAATTCAATTCAGTACGTTCTACCATATTTCAGTAAGTTTTACTAAGAATTGATTGCAATTCAACTCGGCCCAATCTTTTCCTAAAAAAAGGATTGAGCCGACTCAAATACGGATTTCAGGGGGCATGTACTATGGCTCAGTCAATCCTATTTTCAATAGGAAAAGAAGGCCCAACTCCAGAATAAGAGCCTTGAGTTCCTCCACCCTTTTAGTAGGCAGGGAAGGGATATAACTCAGCGGTAGAGTGTCACCTTGACGTGGTGGAAGTCATCAGTTCGAGCCTGATTATCCCTACCCTAAACCCAATCTGAGTTTTTCTATTTGGGGCTTAGTCCCCCGCCCTGATTGAACGAGAATGAATAAGAGGCTTGTGGGATATCTCACATAGGGTAGAGATGTCTATAATTGTTGGAAGTGAACTCCAGACTAATATGAAGCGCACAGATCCAAGTGATGCCTTGGAATGAAAGACACGAATCAGCTTTGTCTACGAAGAAGGAAGCTATAAGTAATGCAACTAGGAATCTCATGGAGAGTTCGATCCTGGCTCAGGATGAACGCTGGCGGCATGCTTAACACATGCAAGTTGGACGGGAAGTGGTGTTTCCAATCGCGGAGTAGAGCAGTCTGGTAGCTCACAAGGCTCATAACCTTGGTGTCACGGGTTCAAATCCCGTCTCCGCACCAAAGTGTTTATGTTTAAACACATAAGGATATTGAATTACTAATTCAAATAATTCTCCCAAACTTTTTGGGGTTAGTTTGGGAGATAGCAAAGAACAAGGAAAGATTGTTTTTTCATATACTATGGACGTGGGCGGATAGCGGGAATCGAACCCGCGTCTTCTCCTTGGCAAAGAGAGATTTTACCATTCGACCATATCCGCACTTTCTTCTTGATATGGCCGCAATATGTCCACACATATATGATATATATGTGATATGTCATGATAATATATCATATATGCGTCTGGATCATATTTGTGCAGGGCCAGTTATTTTGATTTTCTAGTAAACCTTGCATACTGGAGTTATAGAATTTAGATACTTAGAGTATCTAGGTGAAATCTTATTTCACCTATTGGAAATTGAATATTTCCAATATTCTTAATATTGGATTATATCGAATGAATCACAAAACAAAAAGATTGTTTTGAATAACTTAGATTTCATTTCAATATGTCTCACAATCTAAATTGATTCGCACAAGTGATGAGGGGGGAAATTCAAGAAATCATAGAATTCAGAATTGCTACCAAGAAGACCAATCCAATCCATAATGATGTACCGGAAAATAGAATATTTTTGTTACTTGACCAACCATCAGAAGAAGCAAATACAAGAGGTACACTAATTAATAAGACTGATGAAGTCGCAATTAGTGCAAAAACAGCTAATTGGAAAGCAATAGTCATGTTTCTAATCCTCCAAGCAATCAACAAATGAATTATACAATGGATCCCTCACTTAATCAAAATTGTAATGTAATAAACTACAATTTGTAGAGTTTTCATTATAAACCAATGGATTCTTTTCTTTAAAACTTATTAGCATCTTATTTGATAAGAACATGAAGTAGAGTCGACTTTCATTTTTATTTAAAAAGCAAGCATACTCAATCATGTATCTCTGTGTATAGTATACAGAGATACTAATATCGGAGAGGAAAAGATAGTGAGTTTCTTATTTCATAGGAAAGAATAAGATATAGTAGTATTTTATTCGTAGGAATAGGTAATATAGATTACCTTTGGGAGAGATGGCTGAGTGGTTGATAGCTCTGGTCTTGAAAACCGGCATAGTTCTTCTAACTATCGGGGGTTCGAATCCCTCTCTCTCCAATTATTTTGATTTATTGAAATCAAAGGGTTTCTTGATTTGTTTTTTTTTGTTCTCTTATCCTTTCTTTGATAGAAAGGAAGGCTCGGCTATTCCATCTAGCCGAGCCAAAACTGAAAAAAAGCAATAAATAAAATAGAGATAGAAAATCTCAGTTAAGAGGAGTCATGAAAAGAACAGGTTCCAAATCACGATCGATTCCTTTTTCAAATCCTGCTGCAGCTGCACGGGCCCTTCCCGCATGCCACAAATGTCCTACAAAAAAGAAGAATCCTAGAACAAAATGAGAGGTCGCTAACCAACTTCTAGGAGAGACATAATTGACTGCATTAATCTCAGTAGCTACACCACCTACTGAATTTAAAGAACCTAAAGGAGCGTGAGTCATATATTCTGCCGAACGTCGTTCTTGCCAGGGTTGTATGTCTTTTTTCAGCCTGCTCAAGTCCAAACCATTTGGACCCCTTAGAGGTTCTAACCAAGGAGCACGAAGATCCCAAAAACGCATGGTTTCTCCTCCAAAAATAACCTCCCCAGTCGGGGAACGCATTAGGTATTTACCTAAACCAGTAGGTCCTTGCGCGGACCCCACATTAGCTCCAAGACGTTGGTCTCTAACTAGAAAAGTAAATGCTTGAGCTTGAGAAGCTTCTGGCCCAGTGGGTCCATAAAACTCACTAGGATAAGCGGTATTATTGAACCAGACAAAACAACAAGCAATGAAACCAAAGACAGATAAAGCACCTAAACTATAAGACAAATAAGCCTCTCCGGACCATACAAATGCACGACGAGCCCATGCAAAGGGTTTGGTTAAGATATGCCAAATCCCACCAAGTATACAAATGGAACCTAACCATACATGTCCACCAATTATATCTTCTAAATCGTCCACACTAACAATCCATCCTTCTCCTCCAAATGGAGATTTTAGTAAATAACTAAATATTACGCTGGGACTAAGAGTTAAGTTGGTAATTTTTCTTACATCTCCCCCACCTGGAGCCCAGGTATCATATACGCCTCCAAAATAAACAGCTTTAAATACCAGAAGAAAAGCACCTAGACCTAACAAAATTAGGTGAATGCCCAAAATTGTAGTCATTTTATTTCTATCTTTCCATACATAACCGAAGAATGGAAAAGATTCCTCAAGAGTTTCTGGTCCAAGAAGAGCATGATAAATACCGCCAAAACCTAAGACTGCAGAGGAAATTAAGTGAAGTACTCCAGATACAAAGTATGGAAAGGTGTCTATAACTTCTCCTCCAGGACCTACTCCCCAACCTAAAGTTGCTAGGTGTGGAAGTAAAATTAATCCTTGTTCATACATAGGTTTCTCTGGTACGAAATGAGCCACTTCAAATAAATTCATTGCTCCGGCCCAGAATACGATTAATCCAGCATGAGCTACATGAGCTCCAAGTAGTTTACCGGACAAATTGATAAGTCTAGCATTCCCGGCCCACCAAGCAAAACCAGTGCTTTCTTGGTCACGGCCCGCTAAAGCTAAAGTTCCATTAAAGAGCGTTTCCACGTGGTAAAACCTCCTCAGGGAATATAAGGTTTTCATGAGGCTGATCCTGAGCCGCCATCCAAGCACGAATACCTTCGTTTAAAAGAATATTTTTGGTGTAGAAAGTCTCAAATTCAGGATCTTCCGCTGCACGGATTTCTTGGGAAACAAAGTCATAGGCACGTAGGTTCAGAGCGAGACCCACTACCCCAACAGCACTCATCCATAAACCGGTTACTGGTACAAATAGCATAAAGAAATGTAACCAACGTTTATTGGAAAAAGCAACCCCAAAGATTTGGGACCAAAATCGGTTAGCAGTGACCATCGAATAAGTCTCTTCGGCTTGAGTTGGGTTAAAAGCACGGAATGTATTTGCACCATCACCATCTTCGAATAGAGTATTTTCCACAGTAGCACCGTGAATAGCGCATAGCAGGGCTGCACCTAATACTCCAGCAACTCCCATCATATGAAAAGGGTTCAATGTCCAATTATGAAATCCTTGGAAGAAGAGGATGAATCGAAATATAGCTGCTACACCAAAACTAGGTGCAAAGAACCAACCAGATTGACCTAGTGGATAAATTAGGAATACGGAAACAAAAACAGCGATTGGACCAGAGAATGCAATCGCATTATAAGGTCGCAATTGAACTGATCGAGCAATTTCGAATTGACGCAACATAAAACCTATTAGTGCAAAAGCACCGTGGAGAGCAACAAAAGTCCACAGACCCCCTAATTGACACCAGCGGGTAAAATCTCCTTGTGCTTCAGGGCCCCATAGTAACAACAAAGAATGTGCTAGACTATTCGCAGGAGTAGAAACTGCAGCGGTTAAAAAATTGCAACCTTCCAAATAGGAACTAGCCAATCCATGAGTATACCATGAAGTTACAAAAGTTGTACCTGTAAACCAACCCCCTAAAGCAAAATAAGCACAAGGAAAGAGCAAGAGGCCCGACCATCCTACAAAAACGAAACGGTCTCTTCGTAACCAGTCATCCATAATATCAAATAAATCATTTTGATCTTTGGTAAATCTACCAAGAGCTATAGTCATAGTGATCCTCCTGTTCAATTACTTCAACCATTTTCGAACACCTCATGGTAATTCTAAGGCATATGATAGTTCAATCATCTATGGATGATTTCTCCTTCAATGCCCTTTTATTTACAATGGGTTTCGAAGATACAAGTTCTTTTTTTTTCTATTAAGCCACAAAATAATCTAGGCAAATTCATGAGCTTGACCGGATTATTGCTTATTAACAATATGGAAATCCTGAACTGCTTTATGAGTCATATCTTCTATGACTCATATCTCAGAATATATCTTTTAAGAAGATATCGTAAAAAAACAAAAAATTTCCTATTTTTTCATACCATTAAATAGAATATGAAATAATGGTATCTTTGAAAGAGAAATCCTTTTCTTCCCTTCCTTCCCTATTGTATTGGCAAAACAACAAAACAATATTAATTCGTGAAGGAAAGATATTTCAAAATCGATTTTTGAAGTAAACTTTTCTCAATATTTTCTATATAACAGAAAGGAATAATAATTTGATCCTATAGAATCAATATCCAATAACAAAAATATCAAATCGTAAATATTGGCAAATTCTTGTTTTGCTGTGGTCTAAGGAAATAAAAAGAATCCGCTTATGCTTAGAAAATCTTATCTATTATCGAATTTAATTATCAGAATAGTTGATAGAGTCATTATTCAATGAGTTAGGTCCACTTATTTTTTCGTTTCGTTTTGAAAGAAAATAGTGGATTTTCTAAGAAAAATGTAGATGTAGAAATAAGAACACTTTTTTGGTTTGCAAATATTCTAGAATATTTCCGTTATGTCATGCCTCCCAGAACAAAAAATTGGAATATTGAAACATTAATAAGACTATGTCACTCACTATGGCCAAACTACTCCTAAGAAGATTCAATTATTCCAATTAGTCATTATGAGAATGGGATATTCATTCTCATAAAATAACGAAAAAAAATTCAAATTCATTATATTCTTTCTCATTTTTATGCTCATTTTTTCTTTTTTTTTTTTTTTTTGACAGAGTTCGCTTGAAGAACAAGGTATAAAATTTGAGTTTAGTGGAAAAGAAAGGCTTTCTTGGATTTGAACCGATGACTTTCGGCTTCCCAAACTCCTTATCTATTATTCAAAAACGCAATCATAGCATCATTTTGGATAGTGAGAACTGAGTGGGGTTATTGTCTATGTTTATCGTTGACCTCTCTCTAGAATAGAATCGGTTGGGAAGTCCGAGTTTACCCTGTGGCTGATGTCACTTTGTCGGATTCTTCAAATTTCCTCCGAATTCTCATTAGTCCTAAGGAAAAAACCTGTAAAAAAATTCTTTTTTGTTTTTTGGTGCTAAAAAAAACCTCATTTCATGTTTACTGCTGATCAGTTCATGGATGTCATCTTACGAAATGAATAGTAGCGAGAGCCCTTTATCAGATTTGAACTGATGACTTACGTCTTACCATGGCGTTACTCTACCTCTGAGTTAAAAGGGCATATCCATTTGATTAATGAATTAGCCATTTTCCTTTTTCATTAGAAGGGGTTCGCATAATTAATTTATAACAGATTTACATAGTCAGAAATATTACTTACAGATTTTTTGAGAATATCTATTCTATTTGAATAGATATACTCCTATAAGGCATAGGAATTTATTCAGAAACAATCTATTTTTTTACACCAAAATAGGGTAAATGGGCTAATTCCACCTACATTGATATAAGTTCAATAAATTCTATTGAAATAGGTGATGAAAAATTTCATACTATGTATGAACGGAAACACCGAATCTTTTTGAATGAAATAGAAAAGAGAATTTTCTGATTTTCTTTATAGCTTAGTGTGCAGTATATTTGATTTGAACATCAAAGGAAGCAATGAGCTATGCTTTACTCAAGTTAAAATGAAGTATTTCTCTTCTTTCGAGCAGGCTAATTAAATAATTACCTAAATTGAAGAAATGCTTCAACCGATCTTTTTTTGTTAGATCCCTTTTCTTAGAATTTAGCATAGGATGGTTCATGAATCAATTATCAAATAAAAAAATCCTAAAACGCCATAAAATGGCGTATAAACGCTCTAAAAGGTATTTTGATGACAAAATGACACAAAATTCTAACAATTGAAAAAAAAAAACGCCGATTTAAGCGTATTTAAGCATGTATTGAACGAAGTGTTAGGCATATAATATATTGACAGTAAAAAAATTCGTAATATAATTGAAATACTGACTTCTTACGATATGTAAACAGATTTGCCCTCATCGTCTAGCGGTTAGGACATCTCTCTTTCAAGGAGGCAGCGGGGATTCAAATTCCCCTGGGGGTAAGGTAAAAAGTTGATAATATTTTCTCAAGAAACCTAATGATGAATTACCCCAGGTCAAGAAACCTAAGATGAATTCTCCCGTGTTTATCAAGAAGCCTAGGGTTAAGGAAGAATTAACCCTAGAATTATCCAGGGTCGATGCCCGAGCGGTTAATGGGGACGGACTGTAAATTCGTTGGCGATATGCCTACGCTGGTTCAAATCCAGCTCGGCCCATTATTATTGTTTTATGAACAATAATGCTGTTCTATGAATACGTATATTAGAAATTAATATAATTGATTTATCCTCTTTTTATATTTGGCATTTCCTTTTCTTTAAGGACTTCAAGAAAAGGAAATGCCAAACCATCCATTCCATTCATTCATTACATGAATGAGAAGAGTGCATGTATGTATACATATTCTACATACATTCTCATTCATTTTTCTTTCTAAGAATGGAACGTTTTTTAAGTTCAGTAATACCTTTCATAAAGTCTCATGAAAAAAGAAAAAAAGAAAAGATTACTAGTAATCTGTGTCACTAGTACTATGATATATATCATATGTGAAAAGGGGATATATATCAATATACCCTTTTGTAAAAAAGGTACAGCTAAATGGAATGGTATTCCATTTATACTTGCTTCGCTGGGATTGTAGTTCAATCGGTCAGAGCACCGCCCTGTCAAGGCGGAAGCTACGGGTTCGAGCCCCGTCAGTCCCGAACTAGAATCCGAAAAATTTATTGAATTTTTTTTCCTTTCTCGTGGAAAAAGGGAAGCATAAAACAAGCAAGATCTCTTTTTTAATAATTATGGGAATGAATATCTCTTTTGTTTTCGTTTCGTATTTTTCAACCACATAAATATCGATGCAGAAATCTTATTTTTTTGACTATTATCTATTGATTGATACGGTAATGATTTCTCATATACTGATTTTTCGAATACTATCAAAGACTATATTTAGTCTTTGATTTATACCATCAACACTCCTTTTTTTTTCAACTGTTCTTGATCAACGAAATTATCCCATTTTACTATGATATACAAGTTTGATTCATTTTTTTTGATAAAAAATCAACTTTGTATAATTACCTTCAAAAACAAAGTAGTTTGAATATTAAACTAAACTTCTTTGAGTTTTTAGTTCCGATTTTTTGTATATGCTCTACTATTCTCATTCAACTAGTAGACTAAAATTTGGAATGTATGCATTTCATTCCAAATCCGAAAAAGGAGAGACTCACTAAAATAAAAGAGAAGGCCAAGAAATAAGCCTTTTCAGTGAATTTCTTTCTTGGAATATTTGATTTTTTGTGTATTCTTTCTCCCATGGTACTTCGAGTCTTTTTTTTTGATATGTGTATAACTGACTATAGGATTTGAGTCATATAAAAATGCTTAATTGTATTTAATTTCTAATTGAAAAAGCAAGGAAAATTTTTTGAAGATTAAAGAAGACAGACAGTAAGTTCTAGAACACAAAAAGTGGAAAAGGTTTCAAATCCAATAAAAAAATCCCATTCTCAAATTAGTATGGGTAAAAAAAGATCTTCCTATGTTATACGATTGAATTCTCAATGATGAATTGATTTGATAGATCAGATATCCTTTATTATGAATAAAGGATCCAATTCAATATTATCAGGATGCAAGCCATCTTTTAAAATTTCTGTATTTATAGGAGCTCAATATCTCCTCTCTATGGGATTACATCCCGACCGAGTTATTGCGAAAACAAAAAAAGGGAAAAATGAGATTATGGAAGTCAATATTCTCGCATTTATTGCTACTGCACTGTTCATTCTAGTTCCTACTGCTTTTTTACTTATTATCTACGTAAAAACAGTCAGTCAAAATGATTAAATTGAATCAAACTTGATTTGGAAATTCTTATCCATCATTAAAAAAATAAAAGAAAGCTTTCAAAAAAAAAAAAAAAAGAATCCCAAGTTTTAACTAAAACGAACGCGAATTCTCTACTGCGAAAGAAAGAACTATATTCTTTCGCAGTAGAGAATATTCCCTACTATAGGTTATTTTCGATTAATGACGTTAGGAATTTTTTGGTTCAAAAATTTCCTATCTATCATGTCTAGATTTTGGTTTTAAAATACAACGAAACTAGAATCAATCCTTGATTATGGAATCAAATGAATTATTATTCATTATTTTTTTCTATCCTATGAAATACCGTATTCTTTTCAGTGGTATCTTGTGAAAGAGAGACAAGCTTTTATAAAGCTTTGCAAGAAAAAGGATCCATCCATCAAACAATTGATATTATTTGATTACTCAATCGATTTCTCAATAAATTCTCTTAACTAAAGTCCACTCCTTCCCCATACTACAAGTGAAAGTGAAAATGTAAAGACTACCATTAAAGCAGCCCAAGCAAAACTGACTAAATCCATATGAATTGTTCTCCTATTTCTATGAAGTAAATATTCGATTATTGATCAATAATCATAATCAAATTTTTAGTATAGTAAAGAGTCAAAAAAAGATTCTGATTTCTATTTATAAGGCTGTTGAGAAACCAATAAAAAATATATTGTGCTTCGAATATATAGAATTCCTCATGAAATTAGAAAACCTTAAGGACAGATAATTTTGCCGTACAAACTTTTTTTTTGAAAAAAACCCAAATGGATTATAAAGATACATAACTATCATTATTGTAGACTTTCCATATTTTTTATTTTACCTAAGCTTATTGCCTCTCTTTTTATGAAAGAGAGAAAGGCTGTTACTAAAACTCTTAAACCTATTTCTTGATTTTTTTGAATTCCACTGGATAAGTTTTTTGATTTTGTCGAACTAGGAATTAGAAAAATCCAGTATCAACAAATTGGATTTTAAGAATAACATATAGAAAACGGAATTCTAAGTATCTTGTTGAAAAGGCGACACCCAGATTTGAACTGGGGATAAAGGATTTGCAGTCCCCTGCCTTACCGCTTGGCCATGTCGCCAAATGCAATCCAAAATTCATCAAAAAGATTCAATTTTTTTTTCTTTAATCCATTAATTTTGTTTATTTCTTTCCGAAAAAGAAGGAGAGTTCTATTTTGTATTGGATTTATTCAAAATAGATCGTTATCTTCGATCAATTCTATTTCAAAACGCATACTCTTTAAATGAAATGAAGAACTTCTTCTTTTGATCTTTTCAAGAATTCTTGAAAGGATCAAAAAGGATTTTCGGTGATAGATTCCAAAATTTAGGTCAAATTAGAACCATTAACTAGAATTTGATTTTGAATAATAATCATTATTCATTTTATTTCGGATTTTTTGATTTGTTATCTTAAAATAACAAAGAATTCTTAAATTGATATTATATCTTCAATTGCATATCGTATCTTTAATACGATAAACAAAATCAAATTGATATACAATTGATCAGTATCAATTGCTTGAAAAAATCAAGCCTTTTTCTCCTTTTCAATTCGAAATTTTGAAAATGAGGAATTCGAATTCAACATTCATTTATATGTAATGTAAACCCCAGAATAGAAATAATTACATAGATTCTAAGTAAGAATCTTACTTATGCATATACTATCCCAAACTAGAGAGAATTTTTTGCACCGTATCGAATGTATTGAATACAATAACTATATGATCTAGTTCGAACTCTGTTGTTCCAAATGCAATTCCAAAAAAATTGGAATATGCAGATGAATAGATAACTATACCAACATGCCCTTACAAAATACTATTTGATTAGTATAATCATTTTGTTATGCAATTCAATACTATTTTATCAATTCTAGGAATTGAATATGTTATTCTTAGTAATAAGAAACTATTACGATAAATAAATAAGATTCCTATTACGATAAATAAATAAGATTTTCCGAATTTTTTTGAACATCAAGTTTTACATGATTTAGTAAAGAGAATAGAAATTTGATCATTACTAGATCGATCTTAGGGGTCGATGAATAATGAGCAACTAATGGGATTTTTTTCGTGAAAAAGAAAGCTTCAGATCAAGATAAGATGATCCGGAATGAAAACGAGGGGATGTCCACAATACCTGGGTTTAATCAGATACAATTTGAGGGTTTTTGCAGATTCATTACTAAAGGCTTGACGGAAGAACTTGATCAGTTTCCAAAAGAAAAAATGGAAGATATAAATCAAAATCTGGAATTTCAATTATTTGTGGAAAGATATCAATTGATAGAACCCTTGATAAAAGAAAGAGATGCTATCTATGAATCACTTACATATTCTTCAAGAATATATGTACCCGCAGGATTAATTCGAAAAATCAGTAGAAATATGCAAGAACAAACCGTTTTTATAGGAAATATCCCTATAATGACTTCCCTAGGAACATTTATTATAAATGGAATATATAGAACTGTGATCAATCAAATATTGCAAAGTCCTGGTATTTACTACCGTTCAGAATTGGATAATAAGGGAATTCCTGTCTATACCGGGACTATAATATCAGATTGTGGAAGAAGGTTCAAATTAGAAATGGATAGAAAATCAAGGATATGGGCGCGTGTGAGTAGGAAACAAAAGATATCTATTTTAGTTCTATTATCAGCTATGGGTTTGAATCTGAAAGAAATTCTAGAGAATGTTTGTTACCCTGAGATTTTTTTGTCTTTCCTGAATGATAAGACAGAAATACAGATTAGTTCAAAAGAGAATGCGATTTTGGAGTTTTATAAAAAATTTTCTTCTATAGAAGAGGAAGATATGGAATTTTCAGAATTCTTATATCAAAAATTATATCATGAATTTTTTGAAAGAAAATGCGAATTAGGAAGGATTGGCCGACGAAACATGAACCGGAGGCTAAATCTTGATATACCCCAGGATAATCTATTTTTGTTACCACGAGATGTATTGGCTGCTGCGGATCATTTGATCGAAATCAAATTGGAAATGGGTACACTTGATGAAATGAATCACTTGAAGAATAAACGTATTCGTTCTGTAGGAGATCTCTTACAGGATCAATTCAGATTGGCTCTCTTTCGTTTAGAAAAAACGATTCGGAATACTATATCTTTAGCAATCCGTGATGAGAAATGGGTATCAAGTCCTCAAAAGTTGGTAAGTTCAACTTCATTAACAACTACTTATGAATCGTTTTTTGGCCTTCACCCCTTATCGCAAGTTTCAGATCAAACTAATCCATTAGCACAAGTCGCTCATGGACGAAAATGGAGTTTTTTGGGTCCTAGAGGGTTGACGAGTCGAACTGCTAGTTTTCGGATCCGAGATATACATCCTAGCTACTATGGGCGTATTTGCCCAATTGATACATCCGAAGGTATTAATGTTGGACTTAATGGATCGTTAGCTATTCATGCGAGGATTGGTCATTGGGGATCTATAGAGAGTCCGTTTTATAAAATACCTGAGAAACCAAGAAAAAAAGAAGCACAGATGGTTTATTTATCACCAACTCGAGATGAATATTATATGGTAGCAGCAGGAAATTCTTTGACCTTGAATCGCGGTATTCAAGAGGAAGAGGTTGTTCCCGCTCGATACCGTCAAGAATTCCTAACTATTGCGTGGGAACAGATTCATCTTCGAAGCATTTTTCCCTTCCAATATTTTTCTATTGGAGCTTCCCTTATTCCTTTTATCGAGCATAATGACGCAAATCGAGCTTTAATGAGTTCGAATATGCAGCGCCAAGCAGTTCCACTTTGTCAGTCCGAGAAATGTATTGTTGGAACTGGATTAGAAGGCCAAACGGCTGTAGATTCGGGGTTTTCAGTTATAGCTGGACATCCGGGAAAGGTCTTTTTTACTGATAATCACAAGATCCTTTTATCAAGGAATGGGAATATTTTAAGTATTCCTTTAGTTA
>JAMFTS010000096.1:87500-90000 GCA_028095005.1 Rhynchospora pubera | reverse complement strand
ACGTGGCAGAGATGCGTGCATGACATGCCAAAGCGTGGCAGAGAGGCGTGCATGACAGGCCACAAGCGTGGAACAAAGCGTGGCAGAGAGGCGTGCATGACTTGCCAAAAGCGTGGAACAAAGCGTGCATGACAGGCCAAAAGCGTGGCACAAAACGTGGCAGAGATGCGTGCATGACATGCCAAAGCGTGGCAGAGAGGCGTGCATGACAGGCCACAAGCGTGGAACAAAGCGTGCATGACAGGCCAAAAGCGTGGAACAAAGCGTGGCAGAGAGGCGTGCATGACTTGCCAAAAGCGTGGAACAAAGCGTGCATGACAGGCCAAAAGGGTGGCACAAAACGTGGCAGAGAGGCGTGCATGACAGGCCAAAGCGTGGCAGAGAGGCGTGCATGACAGGCCAAAAGCGTGGAACAAAGCGTGCATGACATGCCACAAGCGTGGAACAAAGCGTGCATGACAGGCCAAAAGCGTGGAACAAAGCGTGCATGACAGGCCACAAGCGTGGAACAAAGCGTGCATGACTGGCCAAAGCGTGGCAGAGAGGCGTGCATGACTGGCCAAAGCGTGGCAGAGAGGCGTGCATGACTGGCCAAAGCGTGGCAGAGAGGCGTGCATGACAGGCCAAAAGCGTGGCAGAGAGGCGTGCATGACTGGCCAAAGCGTGGCAGAGAGGCGTGCATGACAGGCCAAAAGCGTGGAACAAAGCGTGCATGACTGGCCAAAGCGTGGCAGAGAGGCGTGCATGACTGGCCAAAAGCGTGGAACAAAGCGTGCATGACTGGCCAAAAGCGTGGCAGAGAGGCGTGCATGACTGGCCAAAGCGTGGCAGAGAGGCGTGCATGACTGGCCAAAGCGTGGCAGAGAGGCGTGCATGACTGGCCAAAAGCGTGGCAGAGAGGCCAAGGCGTGGCCGAGATGGGTGCATGACAGGCCCAAGCGTGGCAGAGAAGCGTGCATGACGGGCCGAAAGCGTGGCAGAAACGTGTGCATCACAGGCTAAAGCATGGCAAAAAGCGTGAGGGGTTTTTCGTGGGGTGGTAACTACGGTACTATAAGAAGGGAAAAAATGCATCTTGTCTATTAGGGGGTAGGGTGTATTCGACTCAAAATTGGGTTGGCAACCCATCCAAGGCTGCAGCTTGGCACGCTGCAGCGGTGTCTCCCCCTGACACCGACTGGTCCGAAGAGCTACGGACTGGTCCGAAACGGGCCACGGGATGGTCCGATGTGACCCTCCGCTCTGTTGGAGCGTGGCAACCCATCCAAGGCTGCAGCTTGGCACGCTGCAGCGGCGTCTCCCCCTGACACCGACTGGTCCGAAACGGGCCACGGGATGGTCCGATGTGACCCTCCGCTCTGTTGGAGCGTGGCAACCCATCCAAGGCTGCAGCTTGGCACGCTGCAGCGGTGTCTCCCCCTGACATCGACTGGTCCGAAGAGCTACGGACTGGTCCGAAACGGGCCACGGGATGGTCCGATGCGACCCTCCGCTCTGTTGGAGCGTGGCAACCCATCCAAGGCTGCAGCTTGGCACGCTGCAGCGGTGTCTCCCCCTGACACCGACTGGTCCGAAGAGCTACGGACTGGTCCGAAACGGGCCACGGGATGGTCCGATGTGACCCTCCGCTCTGTTGGAGCGTGGCAACCCATCCAAGGCTGCAGCTTGGCACGCTGCAGCGGCGTCTCCCCCTGACACCGACTGGTCCGAAACGGGCCACGGGATGGTCCGATGTGACCCTCCGCTCTGTTGGAGCGTGGCAACCCATCCAAGGCTGCAGCTTGGCACGCTGCAGCGGTGTCTCCCCCTGACATCGACTGGTCCGAAGAGCTACGGACTGGTCCGAAACGGGCCACGGGATGGTCCGATGCGACCCTCCGCTCTGTTGGAGCGTGCCAGACAAGCTCTCTCTGGCCGAAAAGCGTGGAACGGGCACCAAAAAGCGTGAGGGGTTTTTCAGGGGTTGGTAGCTACGGTACTATAAGAAGGGAAAAAATGCATCTTGTCTATTAGGGGGTAGGGTGTATTCGACTTGGAATTGGGTTGGCAACCCATCCAAGGCTGCAGCTTGGCACGCTGCAGCGGTGTCTCCCCCTGACACCGACTGGTCCGAAGACCTACGGACTGGTCCGAAATGGGCCACGGGATGGTCTGATGTGACCCTCCGCTCTGTTGGAGCGTGGCAGACAAGCTCTCTCTGGCCGAAAAGCGTGGAACGGGCACCAAAAAGCGTGAGGGGTTTTTCAGGGGTTGGTAACTACGGTACTATAAGAAGGGAAAAAATGCATCTTGTCTATTAGGGGGTAGGGTGTATTCGACTTGGAATTGGGTTGGCAACCCATCCAAGGCTGCAGCTTGGCACGCTGCAGCGGTGTTTCCCCCTGACACCGACTGGTCCGATGAGCTACGGACTGGTCCGAAACGGGCCACGGGATGGTCCGATGTGACCCTCCGCTCTGTTGGAGCGTGCCAGACAAGCTAAACGTCCCACAGAATCCCC
>JAMFTS010000096.1:65000-67500 GCA_028095005.1 Rhynchospora pubera | reverse complement strand
GTGCATGACAGGCCACAAGCGTGGAACAAAGCGTGCATGACAGGCCAAAAGCGTGGAACAAAGCGTGGCAGAGAGGCGTGCATGACTTGCCAAAAGCGTGGAACAAAGCGTGCATGACAGGCCAAAAGGGTGGCACAAAACGTGGCAGAGAGGCGTGCATGACAGGCCAAAGCGTGGCAGAGAGGCGTGCATGACAGGCCAAAAGCGTGGAACAAAGCGTGCATGACATGCCACAAGCGTGGAACAAAGCGTGCATGACAGGCCAAAAGCGTGGAACAAAGCGTGCATGACAGGCCACAAGCGTGGAACAAAGCGTGCATGACTGGCCAAAGCGTGGCAGAGAGGCGTGCATGACTGGCCAAAGCGTGGCAGAGAGGCGTGCATGACTGGCCAAAGCGTGGCAGAGAGGCGTGCATGACAGGCCAAAAGCGTGGCAGAGAGGCGTGCATGACTGGCCAAAGCGTGGCAGAGAGGCGTGCATGACAGGCCAAAAGCGTGGAACAAAGCGTGCATGACTGGCCAAAGCGTGGCAGAGAGGCGTGCATGACTGGCCAAAAGCGTGGAACAAAGCGTGCATGACTGGCCAAAAGCGTGGCAGAGAGGCGTGCATGACTGGCCAAAGCGTGGCAGAGAGGCGTGCATGACTGGCCAAAGCGTGGCAGAGAGGCGTGCATGACTGGCCAAAAGCGTGGCAGAGAGGCCAAGGCGTGGCCGAGATGGGTGCATGACAGGCCCAAGCGTGGCAGAGAAGCGTGCATGACGGGCCGAAAGCGTGGCAGAAACGTGTGCATCACAGGCTAAAGCATGGCAAAAAGCGTGAGGGGTTTTTCGTGGGGTGGTAACTACGGTACTATAAGAAGGGAAAAAATGCATCTTGTCTATTAGGGGGTAGGGTGTATTCGACTCAAAATTGGGTTGGCAACCCATCCAAGGCTGCAGCTTGGCACGCTGCAGCGGTGTCTCCCCCTGACACCGACTGGTCCGAAGAGCTACGGACTGGTCCGAAACGGGCCACGGGATGGTCCGATGTGACCCTCCGCTCTGTTGGAGCGTGGCAACCCATCCAAGGCTGCAGCTTGGCACGCTGCAGCGGCGTCTCCCCCTGACACCGACTGGTCCGAAACGGGCCACGGGATGGTCCGATGTGACCCTCCGCTCTGTTGGAGCGTGGCAACCCATCCAAGGCTGCAGCTTGGCACGCTGCAGCGGTGTCTCCCCCTGACATCGACTGGTCCGAAGAGCTACGGACTGGTCCGAAACGGGCCACGGGATGGTCCGATGCGACCCTCCGCTCTGTTGGAGCGTGGCAACCCATCCAAGGCTGCAGCTTGGCACGCTGCAGCGGTGTCTCCCCCTGACACCGACTGGTCCGAAGAGCTACGGACTGGTCCGAAACGGGCCACGGGATGGTCCGATGTGACCCTCCGCTCTGTTGGAGCGTGGCAACCCATCCAAGGCTGCAGCTTGGCACGCTGCAGCGGCGTCTCCCCCTGACACCGACTGGTCCGAAACGGGCCACGGGATGGTCCGATGTGACCCTCCGCTCTGTTGGAGCGTGGCAACCCATCCAAGGCTGCAGCTTGGCACGCTGCAGCGGTGTCTCCCCCTGACATCGACTGGTCCGAAGAGCTACGGACTGGTCCGAAACGGGCCACGGGATGGTCCGATGCGACCCTCCGCTCTGTTGGAGCGTGCCAGACAAGCTCTCTCTGGCCGAAAAGCGTGGAACGGGCACCAAAAAGCGTGAGGGGTTTTTCAGGGGTTGGTAGCTACGGTACTATAAGAAGGGAAAAAATGCATCTTGTCTATTAGGGGGTAGGGTGTATTCGACTTGGAATTGGGTTGGCAACCCATCCAAGGCTGCAGCTTGGCACGCTGCAGCGGTGTCTCCCCCTGACACCGACTGGTCCGAAGACCTACGGACTGGTCCGAAATGGGCCACGGGATGGTCTGATGTGACCCTCCGCTCTGTTGGAGCGTGGCAGACAAGCTCTCTCTGGCCGAAAAGCGTGGAACGGGCACCAAAAAGCGTGAGGGGTTTTTCAGGGGTTGGTAACTACGGTACTATAAGAAGGGAAAAAATGCATCTTGTCTATTAGGGGGTAGGGTGTATTCGACTTGGAATTGGGTTGGCAACCCATCCAAGGCTGCAGCTTGGCACGCTGCAGCGGTGTTTCCCCCTGACACCGACTGGTCCGATGAGCTACGGACTGGTCCGAAACGGGCCACGGGATGGTCCGATGTGACCCTCCGCTCTGTTGGAGCGTGCCAGACAAGCTAAACGTCCCACAGAATCCCCGATGATGGCAGCTTGGCAACCTGCTGGAGGGGTGTTGGAATGCCATGGACCGATCCGCGCTTGTCGGCAAAGAAATTTTGTCGGTTTCGGATCGGCCAAACGACCCATGAATTGGCCCTAAACGACCCACGGAATCCCCGATGATGGCAGCTTGGCAACCTGCTGGAGGGGTGTTGGAATGCCATGGATCGATCCGCGCTT
>JAMFTS010000096.1:42500-45000 GCA_028095005.1 Rhynchospora pubera | reverse complement strand
AAGCGTGGAACAAAGCGTGCATGACATGCCACAAGCGTGGAACAAAGCGTGCATGACAGGCCAAAAGCGTGGAACAAAGCGTGCATGACAGGCCACAAGCGTGGAACAAAGCGTGCATGACTGGCCAAAGCGTGGCAGAGAGGCGTGCATGACTGGCCAAAGCGTGGCAGAGAGGCGTGCATGACTGGCCAAAGCGTGGCAGAGAGGCGTGCATGACAGGCCAAAAGCGTGGCAGAGAGGCGTGCATGACTGGCCAAAGCGTGGCAGAGAGGCGTGCATGACAGGCCAAAAGCGTGGAACAAAGCGTGCATGACTGGCCAAAGCGTGGCAGAGAGGCGTGCATGACTGGCCAAAAGCGTGGAACAAAGCGTGCATGACTGGCCAAAAGCGTGGCAGAGAGGCGTGCATGACTGGCCAAAGCGTGGCAGAGAGGCGTGCATGACTGGCCAAAGCGTGGCAGAGAGGCGTGCATGACTGGCCAAAAGCGTGGCAGAGAGGCCAAGGCGTGGCCGAGATGGGTGCATGACAGGCCCAAGCGTGGCAGAGAAGCGTGCATGACGGGCCGAAAGCGTGGCAGAAACGTGTGCATCACAGGCTAAAGCATGGCAAAAAGCGTGAGGGGTTTTTCGTGGGGTGGTAACTACGGTACTATAAGAAGGGAAAAAATGCATCTTGTCTATTAGGGGGTAGGGTGTATTCGACTCAAAATTGGGTTGGCAACCCATCCAAGGCTGCAGCTTGGCACGCTGCAGCGGTGTCTCCCCCTGACACCGACTGGTCCGAAGAGCTACGGAATGGTCCGAAACGGGCCACGGGATGGTCCGATGTGACCCTCCGCTCTGTTGGAGCGTGGCAACCCATCCAAGGCTGCAGCTTGGCACGCTGCAGCGGCGTCTCCCCCTGACACCGACTGGTCCGAAACGGGCCACGGGATGGTCCGATGTGACCCTCCGCTCTGTTGGAGCGTGGCAACCCATCCAAGGCTGCAGCTTGGCACGCTGCAGCGGTGTCTCCCCCTGACATCGACTGGTCCGAAGAGCTACGGACTGGTCCGAAACGGGCCACGGGATGGTCCGATGCGACCCTCCGCTCTGTTGGAGCGTGGCAACCCATCCAAGGCTGCAGCTTGGCACGCTGCAGCGGTGTCTCCCCCTGACACCGACTGGTCCGAAGAGCTACGGACTGGTCCGAAACGGGCCACGGGATGGTCCGATGTGACCCTCCGCTCTGTTGGAGCGTGGCAACCCATCCAAGGCTGCAGCTTGGCACGCTGCAGCGGCGTCTCCCCCTGACACCGACTGGTCCGAAACGGGCCACGGGATGGTCCGATGTGACCCTCCGCTCTGTTGGAGCGTGGCAACCCATCCAAGGCTGCAGCTTGGCACGCTGCAGCGGTGTCTCCCCCTGACATCGACTGGTCCGAAGAGCTACGGACTGGTCCGAAACGGGCCACGGGATGGTCCGATGCGACCCTCCGCTCTGTTGGAGCGTGCCAGACAAGCTCTCTCTGGCCGAAAAGCGTGGAACGGGCACCAAAAAGCGTGAGGGGTTTTTCAGGGGTTGGTAGCTACGGTACTATAAGAAGGGAAAAAATGCATCTTGTCTATTAGGGGGTAGGGTGTATTCGACTTGGAATTGGGTTGGCAACCCATCCAAGGCTGCAGCTTGGCACGCTGCAGCGGTGTCTCCCCCTGACACCGACTGGTCCGAAGACCTACGGACTGGTCCGAAATGGGCCACGGGATGGTCTGATGTGACCCTCCGCTCTGTTGGAGCGTGGCAGACAAGCTCTCTCTGGCCGAAAAGCGTGGAACGGGCACCAAAAAGCGTGAGGGGTTTTTCAGGGGTTGGTAACTACGGTACTATAAGAAGGGAAAAAATGCATCTTGTCTATTAGGGGGTAGGGTGTATTCGACTTGGAATTGGGTTGGCAACCCATCCAAGGCTGCAGCTTGGCACGCTGCAGCGGTGTTTCCCCCTGACACCGACTGGTCCGATGAGCTACGGACTGGTCCGAAACGGGCCACGGGATGGTCCGATGTGACCCTCCGCTCTGTTGGAGCGTGCCAGACAAGCTAAACGTCCCACAGAATCCCCGATGATGGCAGCTTGGCAACCTGCTGGAGGGGTGTTGGAATGCCATGGACCGATCCGCGCTTGTCGGCAAAGAAATTTTGTCGGTTTCGGATCGGCCAAACGACCCATGAATTGGCCCTAAACGACCCACGGAATCCCCGATGATGGCAGCTTGGCAACCTGCTGGAGGGGTGTTGGAATGCCATGGATCGATCCGCGCTTGTCGGCAAAGAAATTTTGTCGGTTTCGGATCGGCCAAACGACCCATGAATTGGCCCTAAACGACCCACGGAATCCCCGATGATGGCAGCTTGGCAACCTGCTGGAGGGGTGTTGGAATGCCATGGACCGATCCGCGCTTGTCGGCAAAGAAATTTTGTCGGATCGGCCAAACGACCCATGAATTGGCCCTAAATGACCCACG
>JAMFTS010000096.1:20000-22500 GCA_028095005.1 Rhynchospora pubera | reverse complement strand
AGAGGCGTGCATGACAGGCCAAAAGCGTGGCAGAGAGGCGTGCATGACTGGCCAAAGCGTGGCAGAGAGGCGTGCATGACAGGCCAAAAGCGTGGAACAAAGCGTGCATGACTGGCCAAAGCGTGGCAGAGAGGCGTGCATGACTGGCCAAAAGCGTGGAACAAAGCGTGCATGACTGGCCAAAAGCGTGGCAGAGAGGCGTGCATGACTGGCCAAAGCGTGGCAGAGAGGCGTGCATGACTGGCCAAAGCGTGGCAGAGAGGCGTGCATGACTGGCCAAAAGCGTGGCAGAGAGGCCAAGGCGTGGCCGAGATGGGTGCATGACAGGCCCAAGCGTGGCAGAGAAGCGTGCATGACGGGCCGAAAGCGTGGCAGAAACGTGTGCATCACAGGCTAAAGCATGGCAAAAAGCGTGAGGGGTTTTTCGTGGGGTGGTAACTACGGTACTATAAGAAGGGAAAAAATGCATCTTGTCTATTAGGGGGTAGGGTGTATTCGACTCAAAATTGGGTTGGCAACCCATCCAAGGCTGCAGCTTGGCACGCTGCAGCGGTGTCTCCCCCTGACACCGACTGGTCCGAAGAGCTACGGACTGGTCCGAAACGGGCCACGGGATGGTCCGATGTGACCCTCCGCTCTGTTGGAGCGTGGCAACCCATCCAAGGCTGCAGCTTGGCACGCTGCAGCGGCGTCTCCCCCTGACACCGACTGGTCCGAAACGGGCCACGGGATGGTCCGATGTGACCCTCCGCTCTGTTGGAGCGTGGCAACCCATCCAAGGCTGCAGCTTGGCACGCTGCAGCGGTGTCTCCCCCTGACATCGACTGGTCCGAAGAGCTACGGACTGGTCCGAAACGGGCCACGGGATGGTCCGATGCGACCCTCCGCTCTGTTGGAGCGTGGCAACCCATCCAAGGCTGCAGCTTGGCACGCTGTAGCGGTGTCTCCCCCTGACACCGACTGGTCCGAAGAGCTACGGACTGGTCCGAAACGGGCCACGGGATGGTCCGATGTGACCCTCCGCTCTGTTGGAGCGTGGCAACCCATCCAAGGCTGCAGCTTGGCACGCTGCAGCGGCGTCTCCCCCTGACACCGACTGGTCCGAAACGGGCCACGGGATGGTCCGATGTGACCCTCCGCTCTGTTGGAGCGTGGCAACCCATCCAAGGCTGCAGCTTGGCACGCTGCAGCGGTGTCTCCCCCTGACATCGACTGGTCCGAAGAGCTACGGACTGGTCCGAAACGGGCCACGGGATGGTCCGATGCGACCCTCCGCTCTGTTGGAGCGTGCCAGACAAGCTCTCTCTGGCCGAAAAGCGTGGAACGGGCACCAAAAAGCGTGAGGGGTTTTTCAGGGGTTGGTAGCTACGGTACTATAAGAAGGGAAAAAATGCATCTTGTCTATTAGGGGGTAGGGTGTATTCGACTTGGAATTGGGTTGGCAACCCATCCAAGGCTGCAGCTTGGCACGCTGCAGCGGTGTCTCCCCCTGACACCGACTGGTCCGAAGACCTACGGACTGGTCCGAAATGGGCCACGGGATGGTCTGATGTGACCCTCCGCTCTGTTGGAGCGTGGCAGACAAGCTCTCTCTGGCCGAAAAGCGTGGAACGGGCACCAAAAAGCGTGAGGGGTTTTTCAGGGGTTGGTAACTACGGTACTATAAGAAGGGAAAAAATGCATCTTGTCTATTAGGGGGTAGGGTGTATTCGACTTGGAATTGGGTTGGCAACCCATCCAAGGCTGCAGCTTGGCACGCTGCAGCGGTGTTTCCCCCTGACACCGACTGGTCCGATGAGCTACGGACTGGTCCGAAACGGGCCACGGGATGGTCCGATGTGACCCTCCGCTCTGTTGGAGCGTGCCAGACAAGCTAAACGTCCCACAGAATCCCCGATGATGGCAGCTTGGCAACCTGCTGGAGGGGTGTTGGAATGCCATGGACCGATCCGCGCTTGTCGGCAAAGAAATTTTGTCGGTTTCGGATCGGCCAAACGACCCATGAATTGGCCCTAAACGACCCACGGAATCCCCGATGATGGCAGCTTGGCAACCTGCTGGAGGGGTGTTGGAATGCCATGGATCGATCCGCGCTTGTCGGCAAAGAAATTTTGTCGGTTTCGGATCGGCCAAACGACCCATGAATTGGCCCTAAACGACCCACGGAATCCCCGATGATGGCAGCTTGGCAACCTGCTGGAGGGGTGTTGGAATGCCATGGACCGATCCGCGCTTGTCGGCAAAGAAATTTTGTCGGATCGGCCAAACGACCCATGAATTGGCCCCAAATGACCCACGGAATCCCCGATGATGGCAGCTTGGCAACCTGCCGGAGGGGTGTTGGAATGCCATGGACCGATCCGCGCTTGTCGGCAAAGAAATTTTGTCGGTTTCGGATCGGCCAAACGACCCATGAATTGGCCCTAAACGACCCACGGAATCCCCGATGATGGCAGCTTGGCAACCTGCCGGAGGGGTGTTGGAATGCCATGGATCGATC
>JAMFTS010000774.1:25000-27500 GCA_028095005.1 Rhynchospora pubera | reverse complement strand
AATGATAGTCTGGACAATAATGTTTTGGGTAGTTTGGACTACTAGAAACAATAATGTCTTCAATGATAGTACAGATCATGGCAGTGATGCGTGCATGACATGCCAAAGCGTGGCAGGAGGCGTGCATGACAGGCCACAAGCGTGGAACAAAGCGTGCATGACAGGCCAAAAGCGTGGAACAAAGCGTGCATGACTGGCCAAAGCGTGGCAGAGAGGCGTGCATGACTGGCCAAAGCGTGGCAGAGAGGCGTGCATGACTGGCCAAAGCGTGGCAGAGAGGCGTGCATGACAGGCCAAAAGCGTGGCAGAGAGGCGTGCATGACTGGCCAAAGCGTGACAGAGAGGCGTGCATGACAGGCCAAAGCGTGGAACAAAGCGTGCATGACTGGCCAAAGCGTGGCAGAGAGGCGTGCATGACTGGCCAAAGCGTGGAACAAAGCGTGCATGACTGGCCAAAAACGTGGCAGAGATGCGTGCATGACATGCCAAAGCGTGGCAGAGAGGCGTGCATGACAGGCCACAAGCGTGGAACAAAGCGTGGCAGAGAGGCGTGCATGACTTGCCAAAAGCGTGGAACAAAGCGTGCATGACAGGCCAAAAGCGTGGCACAAAACGTGGCAGAGATGCGTGCATGACATGCCAAAGCGTGGCAGAGAGGCGTGCATGACAGGCCACAAGCGTGGAACAAAGCCGTGCATGACAGGCCAAAAGCGTGGAACAAAGCGTGGCAGAGAGGCGTGCATGACTTGCCAAAGCGTGGAACAAAGCGTGCATGACAGGCCAAAAGGGTGGCACAAAACGTGGCAGAGAGGCGTGCATGACAGGCCAAAGCGTGGCAGAGAGGCGTGCATGACAGGCCAAAAGCGTGGAACAAAGCGTGCATGACATGCCACAAGCGTGGAACAAAGCGTGCATGACAGGCCAAAAGCGTGGAACAAAGCGTGCATGACAGGCCACAAGCGTGGAACAAAGCGTGCATGACTGGCCAAAGCGTGGCAGAGAGGCGTGCATGACTGGCCAAAGCGTGGCAGAGAGGCGTGCATGACTGGCCAAAGCGTGGCAGAGAGGCGTGCATGACAGGCCAAAAGCGTGGCAGAGAGGCGTGCATGACTGGCCAAAGCGTGGCAGAGAGGCGTGCATGACAGGCCAAAAGCGTGGAACAAAGCGTGCATGACTGGCCAAAGCGTGGCAGAGAGGCGTGCATGACTGGCCAAAAGCGTGGAACAAAGCGTGCATGACTGGCCAAAAGCGTGGCAGAGAGGCGTGCATGACTGGCCAAAGCGTGGCAGAGAGGCGTGCATGACTGGCCAAAGCGTGGCAGAGAGGCGTGCATGACTGGCCAAAAGCGTGGCAGAGAGGCCAAGGCGTGGCCGAGATGGGTGCATGACAGGCCCAAGCGTGGCAGAGAAGCGTGCATGACGGGCCGAAAGCGTGGCAGAAACGTGTGCATCACAGGCTAAAGCATGGCAAAAAGCGTGAGGGGTTTTTCGTGGGGTGGTAACTACGGTACTATAAGAAGGGAAAAAATGCATCTTGTCTATTAGGGGGTAGGGTGTATTCGACTCAAAATTGGGTTGGCAACCCATCCAAGGCTGCAGCTTGGCACGCTGCAGCGGTGTCTCCCCCTGACACCGACTGGTCCGAAGAGCTACGGACTGGTCCGAAACGGGCCACGGGATGGTCCGATGTGACCCTCCGCTCTGTTGGAGCGTGGCAACCCATCCAAGGCTGCAGCTTGGCACGCTGCAGCGGCGTCTCCCCCTGACACCGACTGGTCCGAAACGGGCCACGGGATGGTCCGATGTGACCCTCCGCTCTGTTGGAGCGTGGCAACCCATCCAAGGCTGCAGCTTGGCACGCTGCAGCGGTGTCTCCCCCTGACATCGACTGGTCCGAAGAGCTACGGACTGGTCCGAAACGGGCCACGGGATGGTCCGATGCGACCCTCCGCTCTGTTGGAGCGTGGCAACCCATCCAAGGCTGCAGCTTGGCACGCTGCAGCGGTGTCTCCCCCTGACACCGACTGGTCCGAAGAGCTACGGACTGGTCCGAAACGGGCCACGGGATGGTCCGATGTGACCCTCCGCTCTGTTGGAGCGTGGCAACCCATCCAAGGCTGCAGCTTGGCACGCTGCAGCGGCGTCTCCCCCTGACACCGACTGGTCCGAAACGGGCCACGGGATGGTCCGATGTGACCCTCCGCTCTGTTGGAGCGTGGCAACCCATCCAAGGCTGCAGCTTGGCACGCTGCAGCGGTGTCTCCCCCTGACATCGACTGGTCCGAAGAGCTACGGACTGGTCCGAAACGGGCCACGGGATGGTCCGATGCGACCCTCCGCTCTGTTGGAGCGTGCCAGACAAGCTCTCTCTGGCCGAAAAGCGTGGAACGGGCACCAAAAAGCGTGAGGGGTTTTTCAGGGGTTGGTAGCTACGGTACTATAAGAAGGGAAAAAATGCATCTTGTCTATTAGGGGGTAGGGTGTATTCGACTTGGAATTGG
>JAMFTS010000774.1:12500-15000 GCA_028095005.1 Rhynchospora pubera | reverse complement strand
AGAGAGGCCAAGGCGTGGCCGAGATGGGTGCATGACAGGCCCAAGCGTGGCAGAGAAGCGTGCATGACGGGCCGAAAGCGTGGCAGAAACGTGTGCATCACAGGCTAAAGCATGGCAAAAAGCGTGAGGGGTTTTTCGTGGGGTGGTAACTACGGTACTATAAGAAGGGAAAAAATGCATCTTGTCTATTAGGGGGTAGGGTGTATTCGACTCAAAATTGGGTTGGCAACCCATCCAAGGCTGCAGCTTGGCACGCTGCAGCGGTGTCTCCCCCTGACACCGACTGGTCCGAAGAGCTACGGACTGGTCCGAAACGGGCCACGGGATGGTCCGATGTGACCCTCCGCTCTGTTGGAGCGTGGCAACCCATCCAAGGCTGCAGCTTGGCACGCTGCAGCGGCGTCTCCCCCTGACACCGACTGGTCCGAAACGGGCCACGGGATGGTCCGATGTGACCCTCCGCTCTGTTGGAGCGTGGCAACCCATCCAAGGCTGCAGCTTGGCACGCTGCAGCGGTGTCTCCCCCTGACATCGACTGGTCCGAAGAGCTACGGACTGGTCCGAAACGGGCCACGGGATGGTCCGATGCGACCCTCCGCTCTGTTGGAGCGTGGCAACCCATCCAAGGCTGCAGCTTGGCACGCTGCAGCGGTGTCTCCCCCTGACACCGACTGGTCCGAAGAGCTACGGACTGGTCCGAAACGGGCCACGGGATGGTCCGATGTGACCCTCCGCTCTGTTGGAGCGTGGCAACCCATCCAAGGCTGCAGCTTGGCACGCTGCAGCGGCGTCTCCCCCTGACACCGACTGGTCCGAAACGGGCCACGGGATGGTCCGATGTGACCCTCCGCTCTGTTGGAGCGTGGCAACCCATCCAAGGCTGCAGCTTGGCACGCTGCAGCGGTGTCTCCCCCTGACATCGACTGGTCCGAAGAGCTACGGACTGGTCCGAAACGGGCCACGGGATGGTCCGATGCGACCCTCCGCTCTGTTGGAGCGTGCCAGACAAGCTCTCTCTGGCCGAAAAGCGTGGAACGGGCACCAAAAAGCGTGAGGGGTTTTTCAGGGGTTGGTAGCTACGGTACTATAAGAAGGGAAAAAATGCATCTTGTCTATTAGGGGGTAGGGTGTATTCGACTTGGAATTGGGTTGGCAACCCATCCAAGGCTGCAGCTTGGCACGCTGCAGCGGTGTCTCCCCCTGACACCGACTGGTCCGAAGACCTACGGACTGGTCCGAAATGGGCCACGGGATGGTCTGATGTGACCCTCCGCTCTGTTGGAGCGTGGCAGACAAGCTCTCTCTGGCCGAAAAGCGTGGAACGGGCACCAAAAAGCGTGAGGGGTTTTTCAGGGGTTGGTAACTACGGTACTATAAGAAGGGAAAAAATGCATCTTGTCTATTAGGGGGTAGGGTGTATTCGACTTGGAATTGGGTTGGCAACCCATCCAAGGCTGCAGCTTGGCACGCTGCAGCGGTGTTTCCCCCTGACACCGACTGGTCCGATGAGCTACGGACTGGTCCGAAACGGGCCACGGGATGGTCCGATGTGACCCTCCGCTCTGTTGGAGCGTGCCAGACAAGCTAAACGTCCCACAGAATCCCCGATGATGGCAGCTTGGCAACCTGCTGGAGGGGTGTTGGAATGCCATGGACCGATCCGCGCTTGTCGGCAAAGAAATTTTGTCGGTTTCGGATCGGCCAAACGACCCATGAATTGGCCCTAAACGACCCACGGAATCCCCGATGATGGCAGCTTGGCAACCTGCTGGAGGGGTGTTGGAATGCCATGGATCGATCCGCGCTTGTCGGCAAAGAAATTTTGTCGGTTTCGGATCGGCCAAACGACCCATGAATTGGCCCTAAACGACCCACGGAATCCCCGATGATGGCAGCTTGGCAACCTGCTGGAGGGGTGTTGGAATGCCATGGACCGATCCGCGCTTGTCGGCAAAGAAATTTTGTCGGATCGGCCAAACGACCCATGAATTGGCCCTAAAGGACCCACGGAATCCCCGATGATGGCAGCTTGGCAACCTGCCGGAGGGGTGTTGGAATGCCATGGACCGATCCGCGCTTGTCGGCAAAGAAATTTTGTCGGTTTCGGATCGGCCAAACGACCCATGAATTGGCCCTAAACGACCCACGGAATCCCCGATGATGGCAGCTTGGCAACCTGCCGGAGGGGTGTTGGAATGCCATGGATCGATCCGCGCTTGTCGGCAAAGAAATTTTGTCGGTTTCGGATCGGCCAAACGACCCATGAATTGGCCCTAAACGACCCACGGAATCCCCGATGATGGCAGCTTGGCAACCTGCTGGAGGGGTGTTGGAATGCCATGGACCGATCTGCGCTTGTCGGCAAAGAAATTTTGTCGGATCGGCCAAACAACCCATGAATTGGCCCTAAATGACCCACGGAATCCCCGATGATGGCAGCTTGGCAACCTGCTGGAGGGGTGTTGGAATGCCATGGACCGATCCGCGCTTGTCGGCAAAG
>JAMFTS010005124.1:0-29098 GCA_028095005.1 Rhynchospora pubera | reverse complement strand
AATTATAGAACATATGCAAAGATTGAACAAGATTAAAATCATTAATGATGCTAAGAGAGTTTGATGTTTCTGGTCCAGTACAATCACTTGTTAATTTTTAATTTTTCTATAGGAATATCCATTATAGAGGGGTGTCAAGGGTTTTATGTACAGATTTTGCAGGGTCTCACTTGAATTTTTGCAACAGACTTTTGACAAAATTTCCGCAAGATATTTTATGCTGGCAGCTCAGGTAGTCATATAATTTACACAAGATTTCGCACATGGACCTGATACGGTGCATGATACTGCTAGTCAAATTAGAGATGGGCTCTTTCAAGCTTCTCTGCTCTAGTTGGTTTTGTGTTGATCTCAAGTGTGGCAACTGAACTCTGTTAAAAACTTTATTATTGGAATTATGTGTAGTGAGATGTTATTTTGTTTGTCATGTATATTTGAAATGTGTGTATGCTGTACTGTAAAAAATTCTTTATTATTGGAATTATGTATAGTGAGGTTAGTGTTTACCAAACGAGGCGGGGCGGGGCAAGGCGGTCCAACCCGCGGCGGTCCACGGGTTAGGACGGGGCGGATTAGGACGGTCCACGGGTTAGGACGGGGCGGGTTAGGACGGTCCATTTTAGAAATCTTGACCCTAACCCTTCTTAAACCCGCCCCATGTAACCCGCACGGGTTATGACGGTCCGGTCCGGTCCGGTCCGCGAGTTTTTATTTATTTTATTACTATTTTTTAAAATTTTTCGTTAGTATTAAAAATACATATATAATCACTATAACGTTTTTTTTTTGTTATTTTTTCAATACTTTTTTATTTTTTCAATATTTTTTTCTGTTTTTTTTTCGTTAATTACTTACTTTTACGTTTTTCCTTATCTTTTATGTTTTTATTTTTTTTTGTTTTCTTATATTTGATTTGTAATTTTTTTATTAGATGAAAAAATTTGAATATAATTATATAAAGTTATCCTCCTCATTTTTTCCGGGATTAGCACGGATTTTGGACGGGTTGACGGGGCGGGGCGGTTCGGTCCACGGGTTAAGACGGGGCGGGTTAACACGGGTAGTTTTAGAAAGAGCGGCCCAAACCCGTCGAAGACCCGCCCCGTTCTAACCCTTCCGTCCATCACGGTCCATGGACGGTCCGGGGCGGTCCGGTCCATGGGGCGGGTTTGGGGCGGGGCGGGTTCGACCCGGCGGATTTTTGGTAAACACTAAGTGAGGTGCTCATCTGTTTGGCATGTATAATGAGATGCTCATTTGAATGGACATAATGAAAAAGTTTATTTAAACTGGATTTGTACTTTAATATTTTATTTTGTTTTCACCAGTAATGAACTGTCTTATTCAGGGAATGACTGTTAATGATTATTTTGTTTTATTTTTATTTTTACTTGTTCATTTGAATCAGTGCATAGCTGGTACGGTTATGCCAGAGAGTGGTACCGATGAACTTAATTTCCTTCTCACTTCACCTCTCAATATGCTTATACCAAACAACCATGAAGCCCTCTGTAATTTTTATCCAAAATTAAACTTAAGCAAGCATTTTCTCAGAAATCCAATGATACTAGTTGCTAATCAGAAGGTGAAGAGGGAGTAAGATTAGTAAAATTTACTACGATTCAACATTCATTGAATCATTTCTAAAAAGTAAAGATAAAACAATGGTATATACCATAAATTTTTAACAAGTATATAACAAAAGGCGCAAGTTGAGTACTGGTAATGATGATATGCTTCATTTTTTTAACTCATCCTTCTTTGTTTTCTTAAGAAATTTCAATACAAGTGTACATCATTATACTATTTTATAAATATAATAATGTCTTCTCAGTATATGTTGCCGCCTTTAAACTTAAAGACTAAACTCAATTTAAGTAAGAGTGAATACAGTATTAATGAAAAGTTGTTTGGGGCTGCCGGGTCAGAGAGAATTGATAGCTCCTATTATAATAAAAAAAAAGGGTCCAATTAGCCAAAAGTTTACAACTTTACTTTCCCCATAGTTTGTTTACACGACGAAACCCATTTATGATACGTGCTTGACTTTATAGCTTCTCCGATTAGAAAAAGGAAGTGTTGGGAGAGAAGAAAGGACCCAGCTTCTCTCTAGTCGCATTTATCACTGTGTGTCTGTGTGTGGGCAGAAAAGAAGAGAATCGCACCTAATCTCTTGTGTGTGGGCAAAGAGAAGAGAATGAATCGCTCACAGAAGAGAATGAATCGCGATTTTGGAAAGGGATGAAAGTTGGATTTCAATTTCTCTACAAAAACGAAGAGACAGACATTATACGCTTCGTATACGTATTTTTCTATGAAGTAGACGGAGGTTGGAGCATGTTTCGAAGTGAGACTCGGGCAGAGAGGGCAGGATGAGAGACAGTGCTATTTCGCTTTTTTCCGTCCGCATCATTGGATTCAGATCGAACGGACAGAGTTGCTTGACTGCTCGGTACAGCCAGATTATTCGGCTGTCGAGGATGCGGATCCAGAGCTACCCAACCTGTCAAGCTGTGAAGCTTCCAATAAAAATTATATTATAATCTTAGGCCTTCCGAATTATAACGACCGATGCATCAATGAACATTGTCTGTAATTCGAAAGTTACATGCTCCAGAAGACCACCACGCGGTTAGACCCTTGAGTAGTCCATGCACAATTATGGGATGAATTCATTGAACATTCCGACGGGATTGAATCTTCCAAAAAGAAAATAATAATAATAATAATAATAATTGTTGTCCCTAATTTAAAGGCCTAGAGGAGGGTGAATAGGCACAAAAACAACTTTCTAAACTGGTATGGTCAATATTCGGTTCAATTCAAACTTGGTCTAACAATAACAACAAATCACAAGCAATTCACAAAGCAAGGAAAGTAAAGAGAGAAAAAAAAAGTGACACGCGATATATTACGGAGTTCCGACCCGCTAAGAAGTGCTAGCCTTAGTCGTACGTCTTCGAGAGTTCCGCAACCACGAAATAGGGCGCGCTCCGTTCAATTCCACAACGAACGGAACTACAATTTCGAACCAAATCACCTTGTTACAAGAACTCTCAAGGTGGATTGGCCTAACTCAATTTGACAAACACAAACACTCAAAGGGAAGAAGGGAAGAAGGGAAGGTGTGGGAAGAAGGAAAGAAGGGAAGAAGTTGGAAGAAATATTGGGAAGTGTGTAAATTTGTGAAGAGTTTGGATTGTTTATAATAAATTTTTTCTTCTTTCTTCTCATATTCCTTCTTCCTAACCAATCCAAACGGAGACTAACATAATTAATCACAACACGGTACATAACGGCGTACAGATGCATATAAGTAGGATATGTAAATGGCGTATGCGGGTGTTTTGGAAAATAATTCAAAATTATTATTTTTATTTTAGTCATAATTAAAAAGATACAACAAAATATTGGTATATTTAAATAAATAATAAGTATGCATTATTGAACATGCAGTGCATGCTTTTATGCATGTAGTCTTGTATCGCACATGCTTATGTATATGTAGTCTAATACGGGTAAATTTTAAAATATACCACCGAGTGTGATGTTGATAGAGAACGATCTGATTTCAGTCCGACAATTTGGATCATATTGCAAAATTCACCCTAAAAAGAATTAGATTAGATCCACACCTACAAGAACTGATACCAGTTTATGCTTTTCATTTTCTCTCCATTTTTACTTGTATTTATATTTATATTATAAACGCACCAGTTTCCTTCGGAATAAGCAAAACCAAAATTGGTACCGTCTGGTTTATACTAATTTGATCTAAGGATCTGAATTATATAATAATAATTATTATTTTGCCATCAAAATAAAGTGGCGGTGGATAGAAACCCATATGAAACCACCAAAATTACTATATCCCCCATTTTACTTTGCGTGCTTTGTCAAGAAATTTTTCGTTCCTTAAGAATGTTACCAACATTCTTATCGAGTACTTGTACTTTCGACGCGATGCAACTTGTGTATGATTTGTATATACCAAACAAAAAAGAACACCTTTAAAAATCATACATTTTTCTCAATTCCATATAGAAGGACATGTTATGGCGAGTGCCAGCCAGAGAAGGCGAACCTGTATTCAACTTTAGCAATTGCGATTCAAAGGTCATGAGATATAGAAAGACATAGTAGAACCTTATACTTGCGAATTGCAAATCTTTTATCAATTGCATTCAAGTTGCTCAACCAAAAAATATCGCTCCAAAACAAAAATATATAACTAACGGGTTCAAATGAAAGAAGATTACAGTAAATGCTGAATTTCCACCTATGTAACTCAAACTTCAATAAAAAAATACATAAATCCAAATTTTACAGATAAACCTTAACATATTCACCAGATCCCTCTAGGTCAATCTTCCAGTTACTTTATAATAGATAAAAAATGAACAGTTGAATGACCAAAAAACTAGCTTTAAACATTCAAAAAGGTGAAAAAAGAGATGAGAAACTATAAGAAAATAAAGGGGAAAAGAACTGTGGAGATGTTTATACAAGCAGCACCACTACCAAAATTTTACCCAACCAGCTATGTGTTCCTTTGTTATCAATGTGCAAAAAAAATGATGTACAGATAGAAAAAGCCAACAATAAATGACTCTAACATCCTTCATACCGGTGTTACTTCTAGATGTGGTCTCTCAAGCACAGTAAGATAGAAAGGATGTCCTCGTCCTGTACCAGGAACACTCAGCCCTGCCGCTTCTTCCTTCCAAAGCAACTCATAATTCGACAAATTGTACGTACCAGGTGCAAAAACACAAACTTTCAGTGGAACTCTAGCTGTGCAAGCAGGCTCCAAACTGAGTTGCATGGCACTGGATCCAGACCAGACAAAAGGTGGTGCGCTCTCTGAAGTAGGCTTGTGGTACCTTTGTATATTTCTTGGGGTGGACATTACCTTGATATCATTTTCTAGAGATATGTCAGACCAGCCGCTTTGTTTGGTGGATAAATCAGAGACGCTATTTGAATCGCTCGATGGGTTTTGGGATGTGTCTGGTGTGTAGTCAAATGTTGAGACTTGCACATTTACTTGGTTCGAGGAGCAGTTGCGTAGATCTATATGGAGATCAACCTCACAAATGGAATTGGAGAAGTTATGATGAACTGTGTGGGGTCCGCCCATAAGCCATGATATGGAACTGTTTCCTACAACACTGAAAAAAAATGCATTCATCATCATTACCAAGGTTTCAAAAAGCACTACCATACCAGCATTCTATATCAACATATTTTATTTGAAATTACACAAAGGATAAATAAAAAAATCATAAATAATAGTTTAATACATCTATAACTAATAAAAGTTGGTTCAGTCGGAAATAAAAAAAAAAATACTACATAATTATTAAAATAGTAAAATATTCCTAGGTTAACTAAGTAATGCCAGACCAGATCATATCTTTTTATCATGCCAGTTTGACCACCAAGACATGGAAATTTGGGGAAAACACAAAATACCAAGAGGTAGCTTATTTTTCAAGCTTTCCTCAGGACTTTGAATCATGTCAATCGGAGTCCGTGTTTTAATAATGTTCAAAATAATTCAAATCCTTTTTTTACCACTAAAACTTTTCTGTTTCATCTTCAAAATCTGTTATTTTGGGTATTCTTGAATTATATCATTCATTTTATTTTAAAAAACCTCTAAATCCATTAATCGCCACTTTGATAGTTACTGATCTTCCTTTTGTTTTTTCTCATTTTTACCTTCCACCTCTGAATTAACAAGCATATTTAAAAAAAATTAAACTAAAGAAAAACTTTCCCATCTCAGATGAGAAGATTATCAGCAGAAAAGGGATCTGAACTGATATTTCGGAACATTTTGCAAGATCTGTCCAAATTGTCATGCATGGGATCTGAAGTAGCAGTACTAATAGAAAACACACAAATAAATTGAGAATATAGTACTAGCCTGCAATGGCATGCATGATGGGATAGGAATTGATGGTCATATCCTGCTTCTGACTCAAAATTACTCCCGACGGCATTGGATATAAGAACAAAATCTAGAAGGCTTTGTGATCCCTGAGCAATATATAACACAACAAACAAGAGAACTCATAAAATAATATATATATAACAAGAAATTCCATCAATAATTTGGGTCAGCCATGGTCAATTTAAGCTAGAGCACTATTGTGGCAGTTTTATCAAATACAACTGCACAGAACAGAGATTATGTCTGAAAGAGACAAACCATCAACCAATGCACTTCTAATATTCAGAAAGCTAATGATCTTGCTTAACTAAGGTGAAAGGATAATAATATACCTCAGATAACTTGCACTGGTGATGCCTCTCCTGATAATGGAAATCAATCAGTGGAGATTTGGAAATATCATATAGTGAGTTACGGCTTCCGTCAGTAGCTATCAGCATATCACTTCCATGTGTTGTGGATCCACCCTCATTAGTCACACCATTAAGATCCTAAGAGAAATAAGTTGTGGTAAGCGCTCAATTGCTCACATCTAATCACATGGCCATGACTAAACTTCTTTCATTAAAAGAGAATATTTTTCTGTATTCTTTCCCCAAAAAGCTCTAGATCTCTTTCAGCTGTATACGTGTTCTAACCTGAATCTTGAAGAAGCATGACAAGGCCTGTCCAGCAAGCACAGTTTGAACAGATGAAATATTGGTGCATGATGGTAATGTTGAAATGGCCCACTTGTCACCCACACATGATAGCTGGTGCAATGAAAAACACTCTGACAAAGCATGGTTCACGATGTCCATGCGAACAAGGTATTCTTTGAGCTTTAATGGACATGGGCTGATAACAAATGATACATCCAGTGATGGCAGTACCTGAGAGTTCCACAAACATTAAAGGGGATATAAGTGAAAAGAATAGGTCACTACAGAACTTGTATTGATTTACATCTGCATTACAATATACCAAGCTAAGAACAGAAAACTAAAAGAAACTCCAATGAATTCGCCAGAACCATTCACTTTGATAAGAAAAGGAGCAGTATCAAATATTTGAACAATTATGGTGAACTAGAGCATTTAACTTTTGTTTATCCTACAATCACAAACCAGGAGCGGAGCCAGAATTTTGACTTGAGGGCAAGAATGGAAAGTCCGTAACTAAATTGTAGGATGATAAAAATAACATAATAAAAAAGTTAAATAATAATTTGTTATTCAAGGCTGATAACCATCATCCGAAGATTAATCATCCTCATCATCCCCTAATATTTGGATTAATTGCATTCCAAAAAAAAAAAGAGGATGATGGGGATGAGCATTATAACTACTTTCCATTTCAAAATGCTTTTCCCATCATCCCCTGCGACTCATCCCCTATCTTCCTCTGAGTTTCACTCCCTCCCCCTCCCCCTCCCTCTCTGTTTCCAGAACAATTAGTAAGATTAAACAGAACTGTTAGTTATTTTTTCATAAAAGTTATTTATTTTCTCAGAACATTTTTCCATAAAAGTAACTAACTGGAAAAATAACTAACAGTTCTGGTTAATCTTACTAACTATTCTGGAAAAATAACAAACAGTTCTGGTTAATCTTACTAACTGTTCTAGAAAAATAACTAACAGTTATGGAAAAATAACTAACAGTTATGGAAAAAAAAATAACTAACAGTTCTGGTTAATCTTACTAACTGTTCTAGAAAAATAACTAGAAAAATAACTAACAGTTCTGGTTAATCTTACTAACTGTTTTGGAAAAATAACTAACTGTTCTAGAATAACTGTTTCTCGTTGATTCTTCAATGAAGCAACACAATATATATTAGTTATGTTTACCTAAATTCTTACATTAGAATATATTTTTACACATTCTATGTTAATAATTTGATTACCGTAATTGCTAAAAAAAAATGGCTGGATGAAAGAATATATACATATATACACACTAAAAAATAACCCAAAGTCGCCATTTGCGTTCCACTTTTTCCTTTTTATTTTTCATATTGAACTTATATAAAATAATTACGAAAAACAAAAAAAAATTATTGTAAATGCATCACTCAGAAGTCAACGTTAATGAAACAATATCTACGTTGAGAATAATATTTATTTTTTATGCACCTAGAAGTTAATGTTAATAAACCATGTTTATCCTCAAAATAACATCATCCTCGTAAGAAAAAAAATGTAATTTATATTGTGTTGCTTCATTGAAGAATCAACGAGACTATAAACCATGATTATCCTCAAAATAACATCATCCTCGTAAGAAAAAAAATGTAACTTATATTGTGTTGCTTCATTGAAGAATCAACGAGACTATAAATTATAAAATTTGATAACTCAGGACCCTTGTTTTTGACAATTAATGAATAAATCCAAACAAATTAAAAAGAGGGGATGAGGACCCTGGACTTGTTAGATAATTAATGAAGATTTGGGGATGATAGAATCTATGGGATGATGGAAAGCAATTCCCATTTGTTATTATTGTAAATCTAAATCATAATAAATAATAATTGTTAATATTAAAATATTATTTACTAATTAAATAAGAAACAAAAAAATTATACAAGCATACGATATATATATTTCTTTTCTCCTTTGATTGCTCTTAAGCTTAGCATGAGAGGGTTCTCATTATTTATGAGGGGGGGGGGGGGGCAAAAATAATTTTCTTTAAAGAATCTGTTATTAATTAAAACCGCCATCATCTAACAAAATACAGATCATGGGGAGACGGAGACCAACACTGTGCACCCTTTCCCTCCGCCCATGTCGCAAACAATTAAACATCCTGCCAGATCTCTCTGCCAAATAAAGAAGCTAAAGACTAAATCCCAGGTTTTCTATTCTAAACTTGTTTTACAAATTTTGCTCGAGGTGACTGAAATTTGACTTAAATTCTGAATTGGAACTTTTTGGATTTCGTTACAGTTTTGTTGCATACGAGAAAGTTAAATAAGCCCTATGTTTAAATTGAGAGAAAGCGACAAACCATTGAACTGTGTCACCTGGTTGGTCCAGATTTCACCATGCATGTGAGACGTGGAATAACATATCATGATTAGACTGGTATAATAATGTCATCGCAGCTTTCACTAATAGAATCCTTTATTTTTAAAAATGGTGGATCCTGTAGTATGCTATTATAATAAAAAATTAATTCCAAAATGGTACCAAGTAAAGGTATCTTTATGGTTCTACATAAAGACTTAATATAGATTATTCCAGATTTCAAGAGTATTTGTTCTACCTCCAAGATGTGATGCATCCTCAGAGTTCTATAAGTCATGCCACCATATGAATTTTCCATTTCATAATATATCGATATTAATAGAGAAACCTTCCCAGGAGTTCCACAATGAAACCAAATAGGCCATGAGAATGACTCTTCCCCTTGTACTGCATTACCCTGCACAAGACAACAAAACATGTGCAGCAATGATATATATTAATGGTAAATATGGCCAGGGGAAATTTTATTTAGCACATTTTCCGATAAATGCACTACTGAGGATAGAGTGAAGCTTAATAAAGGACGATAACACAGCAAAGGATTAACTGATGCCAAAAGGACAAGCTAAGGTATAGTTGCACGACTGAGATTGGCCAAAGATAAGTTGGACTAATTTGGGCTTATATTCAGAAGAAAGTCAAAATGTTAAGTGAGCTTGATCTCAGCGGTCCTTACCTCTGCAAAAGAAAAAAGACAACTCTTGAATGTATCCTTATTATCTGTATATCTTTCTTCTTCATGTACATTATTTTTTGCTAAACACTGGGGAAACCTCAGGTCATCTCCTAAGTTGCCAGGGATCAAGCATCTTGGGTTGTTTATCTTCATCTTTATGTTCTGAAAAGTTAATAAAATCTTTAAGTTCGTGACTTCCACATTGAATATATTTGCATATTCCTAAAAGAAAAATAAGAAATGTCAGCTAATTTGCCTGAACTAGTTCGTAGTAGTAATCTCCTGAACTAAATTTTGTCAAGTTCAGCAAGATACATTTGTTTCTTTTCTCTCTCACTTTTTTTTTTTTGCTAACAATTTGACAACTTAGTTTTCTTTTTTGGAATTTTGTACCTTTAGCATCCTGTACAATCCTAAAATTGTAACAGTTAATACCTTGACAGCTGATTCGGAAGTATTTTTTAATTTGAGACTTAAAAGTCGCAAATCACCCATGAATGCTTTTGCCGGTAACCCATCAATGCGCCCTTCCAGTTTTGGTATTCCCTAAATATCCGTTTAAAAAAAAAATTACATTATCAGGATCTACTGATAAGATGCGGTCTCAATTCATACACATTCAAGTTTCCATAATGTAGTATTTAGGTTAGGCATCACACATTACAGAAGTTTAGGCATCATCCATCAATAACAATATTTTGGGCAGAACATATTGGTACCAATCCGCAAGGTCTTCTTTGACCTAACATAAAATATAAGGAAAGGGACCTTCATCACTCTCAGAATGAGGTTTTTCCCTGGAGAATTCCTGGCTCCCTTATTCGCTTTCTTTTTCTTCGTTGTATTGATCTCAAAGTACCTATACCCCACAACCGAATCAGACAGAGTCCACCTCACACCAACTATTTTCAAAATGCCCTCCACCTTAGGTGTAACTTTCAGTTTTACCTGTAATTCAATTAAGATACAGCCTGAATTCATAATTTGGTTGCAGTAACAATTGGGCCAACAATAGAAAGAAAAAAAATATTTAGAGGTTCATTCGAGCACGACTGCACTTAAAACCTAGATTAGGGACAACAAAGAAGTCTGGTGAATTGATGCACAAGTTGGAAAGAGTGTAAGATACAGAAACATACTCTCTTAGTTTCACCTCCACCTAATACCAGATCATGCTTCGACAAATTAAACAAAGAATCATCTCCATCCATGAGCCTATGATGGTCAAAATAAGTAGTATTGCAATCCCATGAAATTAATTGACGGAAAAAAACACTTCAGAAATATAATGCATTAGATAATGATGATAAATGGCATTTAACCTATAAACAGATGATCCCATGTGCCCTATGTTTTGGTCGGCTGATAATGAAGGAGCACCATTGTCTGCATATGTGTCAAAAATGTTACAATTATAGTTTGTTAAAATATTTTAATAACAATAACTTGATTTTTAACATTTGAACAAATGCCAGTGGCATACCTAAGGTTGAAGCATCATTGTCTGAGAGATCACACATAAGAGAGATCTCAGAAATAGGAATTGGAATTTGTAGAGGATTCTTGAGCTCGACTTCAACTTTTACTGCCTCTGAAACCCCATAACATAAACGGAAAGATATATAACTAACTGGTAACCCCAAACTCCATCAGAATCATGTGCAAATAGTTAATGGGGTTAATCTATCATGGTATGTTTTAATTGTTTTAAAAAGGACTAGGATTAGTTTATCCAGGTTAAATACTGTTATTCCTAGATGGTTAAGAATAAATTTATTTGGATTAAAAGATTTATTTCTAAATAGTTCCCTATTCAGAATAAATTATTAATCCGAATTTGATTGGATTATTTTTTAAATCTGGATTAAGAGTTAATCAGAAATAATCATTATTCTTGCACATCCCAACAGACCCTTAGGTTGTAAATTCATTAAATGCTAAGACATCAATCAGTGAATCATGACATTACTGTCCCTGATTGGCAGAGCACTGATTTCTGTAAGGTTGCAAAAAGAAAGCTTCATATCAAACCATAACACCAAAATAGGCCTCAAAGACCCAAGCAATAACGTGGAGATTAAACTCAGATAAACTAGGAACAGGATCTGATGTCTAAAGTTATTATTGTAAAGGTTAAGAAACATAGTATCTACCTCCAGCAACACAAATACAGTAATCATACTTCTTCAAGGAGGATTTAGGCTGTGAATCCAGCCAGTTTGTTCTTATAGCAGCTGCTGTGGGAATCATTTCTTCCTCCAAGTCTCGCCATACACTCTCTCGCACATCAAACTAGGGAAGCAGATAATTACATAAAATTTCTGCCATTTTTTTTTTAATTCAAGTAGTAATTAGCATGTTCAGTGAATAAATATGCTTACTTCAGCTGCTGATGCATAGGTACGATGGTCCTCATGGATAACTTTGAAAGATGACATGTTAATCGCAGGTAGCGTGAGCTTATGAACATCAAATCTCTTTCCTGCACTCTGATTATAGAGCATATTGTCAATGCTGGAGGTTTTTACATCATTCTGTCTTTTACTGAATAATATGATATCCTATTCTGTTTATACCAACTGGCCAACTGAACATCAATCAGCCCGCCTATGCCAATCAACCCTCGACAGTGCAACTAAACCTCAGTTGTGCAGTGATCTTTAATGTGACCTAGTGTGTTCTCATTACATATTAACAGCACAACTAATTGCCTTAATAAAATCTGGTCTCGTGCAACTGAGCAATACAAGTACAAAACAACACATCTGTACCAAACATTATGGAAAGGTAGACAAATTCAGTACCTGAACAAAATGAAAAAACTCATTGAGAAATAGGTTTTGTGTTGGCTGAGATTGGTGACTGCATGCAAGAATCTCTAGCACGTGTTTGATTGCTACATCTAGAGCCCCAAGAGAACCGTACCACCTGGTTTATATTATTCATTAAAATAAGCAAACAATGAAGTGTAAAAAATAAATAGAAAACAATGAAATGCAAAGAATAAAATTACCTTCCAATATTGAAATGAACATGATCATTGATGTAACTCCAGGAATTATCTCTGTACACAAAGAGAGCATTCCTGTAGGCCCTGATAGCATGTTGTTTCTGCATTTGAAAGAAGTACAGTATCAACAATAAAAGCACTAATGTACCAGATAATTTGGGTTAATCTTGAGTACCTGATCAGACATGTAGTACCGATTCCCTGCTAGTATAAGGTGAAACCCATATTTTCTCAGCATTGGTGGTCTTGAAAGCAAATAACAACAAGACGCTTGTTCAAGCATCATTGCAGCATGGAGTGTTGGCTCCTAAGAAAGTAGAATCAATCATAAGAACACATGCATGCAATGCAGGCACGTATTGTAGATTTTTCAAGATGGTGGCAATCAAGCAACCATAGTATGTCCTGTGTGATTGGCAAACTTTAATACCTGTTGTGTTTCTAGTTTGTTGTCTCTCAATTATTTTGCATTCAGACTAGGCTGTATCGGCACAAAATGAAATAGTATACAAGTTGGCAGAAATTGCAACATTTAATGGTGAAAGTTAAACAAGGATTCATTTGTCAATTACCTCATTTGAAATACGGGTATACACGCTAGAGGCATCCCTGTATTGACCCCTGGCCTTAAGCATCTCAGCCCACCAGAGGCCACATCTTGTGGCATTTCTCTGGGCAGATGATCCCACCTTCTGAAAATAAAATAAATTGCCAAAAAAAAAAAGCAAATTATAAGAGAGTATAAGTTTAGCTCTTTCTAAAAATGGAGTTCGGTCAAAATGAGATTATCATCCCATAAGACGAAAAGATTAATTAAATTTTACCAAATATGTGGTAAAAGCATTCTCCATGCAAGACTCGGCTTCCTTTCTTGATTGGTCTAGCATAAAATAGGACAGTCCAGACATTTCCTACATGAAGAAAATGATGGCTCAAAAAAATTGTATGATGTCAGAAATCTGGCTCAAGTTCAGCTGTAAGAGACAACATTTGGTTCAAGCTAGTTCCAGTTAAAATTAAGGTCACTTGTCAGCATTATTCATGATGAGTTCAAACTTATAGCAGAAATAATGTCCATAATTGTACATATAGGATCTTTTATGCCTCAAAGATATCTTGAGTTCATTCACAGAGATTACACTACGAAAGAAAATTCGCATCCATCAATGTAGATGGTTGAACTTTCTAGACCAAAAGCAACAAAATTAGATGGAAACATCTCTGTAGAGAAACTCCATAAAGATATATATATTTCACCTGTACACCAGCATATCTTTTCCAAGCCTTATCAAGCTTGTAATCAGTAGAGAGTAGCCGGTAATTTGACAAGGCGAGCTCATAATCCCTTAGCATAAATGCATAGTCTCCCAATATTCTTATCTGAGATTCAATTGAGCTAAATGTATACCTAATGTAAAAGAACAGAAAAAATGAGAGAGAGAGAGAGAGAGAGATCAGAAAAGAAGTGAATAATAATTGACCAATTTTGGCAGAAATATCTTATTAGAATATGCTGGGAGACATAAGGATCCAGATCTTCAAATTCTAGCACAATTTCAGTCATATCCCAAAATTTGGTCATCACTGAATTAATCCAAGACAGTGCAGCTTTTCCGAGGTCAGGTTTAAAGGGAAATCACTAATGTTAGCTAGTGCACCAGTATTCATGTTACTGGCTTTTGCCTACTTGACCCAATTTGGTGGAAATTTTTCTCTTTGTTGAATCACAATACTGTAAAGTTGTTTCATCGTCTAAAACATCAGAACTACTCGGGCTAAATTGAAGGTTAAAAAACTGGTAAAATTGAACAATTGAATAATTGTTGAGTGAGGAAAAATTTAAGGAAAAACTGAGACACGATGAACTGGCACAATTTAAAATTCAGATTGGCTGAAAATTACAAATTTGGAGACTAATACCACACAGTGACCTGGTCCTAACAGGAACTGGTATGTAGCAGCTAAATATAAATTTCAAAAAATCACATCCTTGCTATTGACATCCTAAATATAACTTTAAAGATAAAAATGTTTAATGCAAATGAATTCCTTACGTGGGACCATCAGAAGCTTCAGGCACATCATCTTTTCCTTTTCTCCACCATAAATTCTTTATTTGGTTCCTAAACCCCTTCCTGGTGGCTGACACCTAAGGAAAAAGAGAAAAGCAACATTACTTACAATACTTCAAAGTTCAAATGACAAGTACAACAAGCAAATACCTGCTGATTTAAGACACGGATCTTTTGCTCCATATATGGAATGATATGATTAGTAGCGAGGTCTTGCATAAACTCTCTAATCTGGAAAAATAAATAAGGAAAACATCTTTTAAGATTGTCAAAAGAAAGTAAAGTGGAGACAGAGAAGAATCATATGACAAGTTAACAACCACTTATTCCAAACAAGCGTCTTTTTTCCCCCTGGACCACAATCAATTGTAAGGTGCTCCATTTCCTGCTCAACCTTTTGAGCTAAACCCAAACACAGTTAACATAAAACACACAGGTGAAAATAAAATTTGGCAATTACTACCTGATTGAGATCATCGGTGTTCAGGCAGCACTTCTTGTTATGGTCAAGTATGCCGTAATTTCTCTAAAATTTACAAAAGATAAAAAATATATAAATTATCTAACAAGCTATATTTTGCATCAAATACTATTAATAACCCAAGTGATTTGCTTACATAAGGTAGCCACAGAACATCATTGTTATTTTCATCTCCTTCTCTCAAGGAATTGATACTTAACACCTTGCAATCATATTGACCAAAAGTGCCCTTCATTTCGGCAAAAATGCTAGCAGCACTATAAAAATAGTAAAAGAAGATGAAAAAAGAAGAAAGAAAATAATAAGTCATCAAAACACTAAAAAATAATATACAGTAATTCAAGCTTTAATAGCAAAAAAAATGCAACAACTGAAGTTGTGGTACCAGAACCAAATGAAAAAAAAAAAGAAAAAAAAAAGGAAAATAGCTAGTAGCATATAACTATAAACCTTAAAGAAAAACAATAAACACTCTCAGAGAAACAAAAAAACAAAAATGATTTACTTCATACTAGCTCTAGGGATGAAAAGACACAACGTGTCACAAATCCGTCCTTAATATTTCCATTGTACACTGAAAGGGAAAGTTAATACGTTGTATGATGGCCCCACAAAACTGCCAGCTTATGCTCTTTTAAAGCAAAATAAAACATAAATAAAGAAGAAAGAAATAATTAACCAAATTATAGTACTTCTCTGTTGAGCTGTCTTGGTTATCATGAAGTAGAACATAATGCTTCAACATCTTTGGATCCATTGCACCTTCATTTAAAAGCGGTGGTGTCTGATCCATATTGAATAAATCCATAAATTTACTGATAGGCTCTTCATCCTTAGATGATGCAACCAAAATACCTGCACAAAATTTAAATGAACCAGCAATGAAGCCGTCGAAATTAACTATCAACTTAAGTCAAGTAACCAACCATGTACATTTTAACAGGTTGTACTCCTTCCACCATACTTTTCTAACAGTGGGCTGTTAATAAATAGCATTTAAAAAGAGATGGTGTTAGAAACTAAGATAAATGTCAGGACGTTTGCAAATGCACTATAAAACTCTAAAAGGAAATAAACATGTGAAAAATAAAAAATTGGAAATCTTACATGCCACAGGGTGGTCAAATGTTTCATGCTCGGAAAAGGAGATGGTGCGAATAAGTTCCTTGTTGAATGTCTTAATCCACGCAGGGCATAGATCAGACTCTGACTCTGCACATAACAAGCTAAGTGAGCAATTTTACTGCCATGAATCAGTTGTAGAAACAGGGCAAACTGTTCAGACCATTAAATTGGCATAATACCAAGCTGTCGCAGTTTCAGGATCAATTTTGCACAAACTTTGGATGTTTTTATTAAGTTTTTAGCAGCTATGATCGCTAAAATGCAAGGATTCATATGATGCGGTTCCTTACTCTTTTTTTCAGTTCTTGTAACAGCCCGATAAGGCTTGAGCATCTTGAGGCACAAATTCAAAATTCAGGGTTAATTGTATTTCATAGGACTTAAAGGGGCATAATGCACTAAATCCATTTTGGGGCAAAAATTTGACCAAAGGTCTGGCATGGTTGCAGCTTATTGACCACTTTGCAAAACCGGCAGTGTAATACACCTTTACTAGACTGGTCATGCAAGAAGCCATAAAATACTCCAGCAACCGCAAGCCCTGACAACCATGGTCTTACAGATATGACATATTTTCAAAAACAGTGCATCTATAACCTACAGTGCAAGTTTTAAAAGGAGAGTGTGTTAAGAAGAAAGGAAGATATTCGACTTGTAAGTGCAGTTTCAAGCTGTGGCGGCTCAGACAGCAAGTCAGGGGGATTCTTTTCATTCAAATCATATATCACCCTCTTTAAATGCTCTTCAGCTGCCTATTAAGTTCACAAGTTTATGAAACATATTATGTCAAGAATTAATCCACGACCAGTAAAGGCTGTCAAAAAAAACAACAAAGAAAGAAATACACTATTTACTCGGTCTCTTTGTTGTCAAAATGAACAGGAATCACCATCTAATTCAATCCAACCAATAGAAATTTAAAACTTCTGTAATATTCCAGTACAATTCTGGTGCAGTCCAAGTTTAGTATAAACTAAAGTACAAACCAACTGAGATTTCTCTTCGCACCTTTGTTCACAATTTCCGTTTAGTAGTTCTATCATTACCTAATCTGAGTCATGCTTAACCTACCGATGTTTACAATGTCAGACTACATATCAAAATTTTGAAAAATAAAACCATTACAATTATAAAACATTACCAATGTAAATTTGGTTATGAAATAAGCCCCCCATAAATTCTGGCTCTGGGGCCTATTACAATTCTTGTTCTTCTACAATTCAAACTCATTTCATTGCAAGGCTGGACTAAAGTAAGAAGCCTTTTATCAATAACAGAAATAAGGGCAATATATAACAAATGGTGCAATGACCACCTCATAATTCTGCTTCCGTATATTGGAAGCATAGAAAAGTCGAAGCTTGAACATTTGCAACCTATAGGGTTGATCGCTGGCTGTACGAACAGGCACTGAAACCACAATAAATTGATGAATAAATAAGACGTCCTCTTTGACCATATTTGAGAAAATCAATAACAAAAAAAAAAAAAATTCAACATTGAAGTACCATCAATTCTGGGAAAAAGAGAGAAAGGGAGGAGCATGTCAACAAAGCTGAAGCCATTCTTCTGGCAAGCCACTTCAACGAGAGGGGTAGTGATAACCATAACAACAGGAGTTATTTCTTCAAGTAAAAGCCTCCCCAAATAAGTTCTGATTGGATCCATGTTTTTGTTCTTTCAAATAAGCAGATTCCCCTCAAAGCACCTCCTTTGGAAGGTTTACAGGCTTAGTGCCAAAGTAATTTTCTCAGTCTGTAAAGTTAAACATTGCAGATGAGAAAGCTTATCTGAAGTTCAGAATCAAGGGCTTCGTTTATAAGGTGGTAAGGTAAAAGCTATGCCTTCACATATTAACAATAGGGGTGCAAACTGGCAGCAGGGGTGACATTTCCCTAGTCTCAAGAGTGCAACCTGGTTTCCGGTCAGTGTGAACCATATTTGTGGGCGTATGCCTATGGGTCAAGTCTCAAATTGCTTCAACTGAGCTATAAAATATTTTCTTGGAATTGAGCAGCAAAGGACATTAAACAAACAACAAACGAAAAGTTTAAGAAAAGAAAATAAAATAAATAGAAACAACTAGTGTGCAACATCACCAAAATGGCCTAATCATTGGTAAGTAATTTGAATTAGTTGGGTACTAAACCTAACTGGACCACTGAGCCAAATAGTTTGCTAAAGCATCTGCAGGTAGAAATGGAGTCTCCCTTAAGCCCCTAGTATGCTGCCGTGTCAGACATAGAGGAAACCAACGGGCAGTCGTCAGCCTGCATTGGTACTTCCAAACCTCCAACACAGCAGCATGGAGTTTCCATACAGAAGGGAGATGGTCCTGAGACACTTGTAGAATACGTACCTGATCATGTAAACCTTGAATGGATCTGAAACAGCCAGATAGGATCCAAGTCTTAAACTGGCAGTGGAAGAGAGAAGAAAGTGGTTTTGAGAGCGGGAGAGATCTGGAATCTGGATCACGCAGAGGCCCGAGGGCGAGGGGGGTGGAGCTGCCAGTGCAGTGCAGGGTGGAGGAGGAGCGGCGATGGCTGGAGACGGTGTAGAGGAAGAGAAGAGAAGAGAAGAGAAGAGGAGGCTGAATCGAGTTGGAGGGATTGGGTCTTCTCTTCTCGGTGGAGAACTGGAGATGGAGCAAGACTTTGCGAATCAAGGGACTTAACACGTCTTCACGGGCGGACGGGTGGTGACTGGATTAATTACAGGCGAACGCGACCTGATTCTATTCCAATTCCAGCCGCTGCCGGATGCTGCCGGATGCTGTTACTTTTATATGTTATTACATAGGTTTTGATTTTGATTTTGATTTTGATTTGAAGGATTAAATTTTCAGATTATTGATCGGATCGGATCTGCTGCTTTTGACTTTTACGAGGCGCAAAATAAACATATTCAGTTAATTTTAATTGCATGCGTCTCTTCTATAGATAAAAATCAGAAGTTACATTTCGCTGATTGGTTATTTAATTTGAAAATGTTTTCCTTTTTTTTTTTGTGTGACCAATGGTAATTATGTTTACTAGGGGATTAGGAGCGCTCGATCCAGAAATTTGTTATTATGTAATAAAATGTTATGTGCCATCGATGGCACAGATAAATTCCGTATCGAGTCGTTTTTCGATATCTAAATTTTAAATAGTCAATCCGAATCTTTCAAGTTATTCTATGTATTCAAATACTTTCGAAGACCAAATTTTTCATTTTTCCGAATTATTTTGTTATTTATTGTGATATTTTCAAATTGGAGGGCTAGAATATTTCAATTATAATATTTTTTGAAAATATCATAATAAATAAAAAAAATTGAAAAAAATGTAAATTTTGGTTTCCATGGGCATTTCATTATAGTGAACAACTTGAACGATTTGGATTGACCGTTTGAATTTTGGTTCTCGAAAAACAACTCGATGGCATGAGACCATCCGCGCCATTAATGGTATGTTAGCCTATATAGTCACCAAGGGTTTGTGAGTCGCGCTCAAAACTCATAGATCTGGTTCAAAATGATCGATCCAAACCGTCTAATACGATTTCCATAATGAAATCTCCATGTAGACCAAATTTTATATTTTTTGAAATTTTTAATTTTTTTTATTTTAGAAAATCGTTAATCCAATTAGTTTTGAACCGTTCAAAAACAATAGTTTTTAAAATCCGAAAAAAATACTTAAAAATTTAAAAAAATATATAAAATTTGGTCTACATTGAGATTTCATTATGGAAATCGTATTAGACGGTTTGGATCTGTAATTTTAAACCAAATCTAGGAGTTTTTGAGCGCAACTCACGTGAGTCGCGATTCGCCATAGAAAAACTCTATAGATAAATTAAATGTAGCTTTTATAATTCGACTTTATTTAATTGAAACAAATTAAATGAATTGAGGTAAATCTGTGGATACGGGTAAAATAATTATCAAAGACATGATGCTTCAATAATGATAAATCTAAAATAGAAGAAAAAGGAAATATATATGTAATTAACTTATATGTAGTCCACTAGATCATAAACTATCTGGTAAATAAATGCTACTTATATCGCTAAATACATATATGCTTCCACAATTGAGCAGTAACTAACAACTCGAAAGTTTAAATTAGGAAATAGTGCCATGTTTATCAATTAGGAAATATAATCAGCAGAAAATAGAAAATTGAATAAAGGACGTCTGTAATCGGGGGTGATAAGGATCATCCCCGATATTTGTCATACCCATCATCTCCACGCGTTTTCTATTTTAGGAAACAATTATTTACGCGTTTTCTAAATACGGAAATCCAATACTCATTCTTTTTCGCTCTCCTCTCCCGCGCGTGTACGTGTACGCTCGCCCCCCTCCCCCCTCCCACCCTCCTGCGTACGCTCCCCAACCCCCACCCTCCCCCAACTCATTCTAACTGTTGAGGTTAACAAATTTAAATGTTGAAGTTAATATATATGCTAACTTCAACAATTTAAATATGCTCACTTCAAATATTACCTTCAACATTTAAATATGTCAAGTTCAACAATTATATATATTAACTTCAACAGTTATATATATTAAATTCAACAGTTACATATATAACATATTATACAACAGTTACATATATAACTTCAATAGCTACATATATAACTTCAACAGTTATATATATTAACTTCAACAGTTATATATATAACTTCAATAACTACATATATAATTTTAATAATTACGCATATAACTTCAACAGTTATATATATTAACTTCAACAATTATATATATTAACTTCAGCAGTTACATATATAACATATTAACTTCAACATTACATAGAGGATGTTCGTGGCGTGTAGTTTGATTTCCGAATTATGAAATTCTTGGCCAGAGAGTTAACTTCAACAGTTAGGATATTACCTTTAACATTTAATTATATTGACTTCAACAGTTATGAAATGTGTAGGAGGGGAAGAGGGAGTGTAGGGGGACAGCGTCCGTGAGAGGGATGAGGGGGGAGGGGGGGCAGCGTACGTGAGAGGGAGGATGGGGGACAGTGTACGCGAGAGGGGAAAGGGATTAGTTCACGCGGGAGAGGGGAGACACAGCGTACGCGGAAGGAGAGCCACGCGTTTTCTTTTTCTGAAAATCGGAGATGATGGGAATGATATAATCTCTGGGATGGTCCTAAACAATTCCGGTCTGTAATCAATCAGAATCAGCTAGCTATATATTAAGTCACATGTGCTCTTCTTTCTTTTCTAAAATGTATTCTTTCTTTCCACCAGCTATTTGCAAATGCTACTTGTCAATTATTTAATGATGAACAGTTAAATTCTTTCTTTTTCCATCCAAAGTGTCTGTCTCTTCGATTCCCAAGATCATTTAATGAACAATTACCAAAAAGAATTAACTGGAAGATGCCAATTATTGCTAACAAATAACAATGAACATGTCAAAATTTAAAACGTGTAAATACCGACATTAATTATGATGCCTATATGGATTCTGACAAAATTAAAGCAAGAAGTCTATCCAAGGAAAATTAAAACATATTTAAATAGAATATCATCATATACATCACCTATCGTATAAAATAAGCATATAAACCAAAATAATAAAACTAATATCTTACATTAGAAACAAATAACTCAGATACCAGAAAGGCAGAAACCAAATTTATCTGTTACATAGATGGCTCCTGGACACATACTGGCATGGAACGAACATGCATAGGTTTGTTTTTTTGTCCAGAGACCCAATTCTTCAACTATATCAGCTAGGAACCTGTTTGAGCTCCTCCCCTTTTCATTCTGAGCTAAAAGCACTGATGGTGGCAAGTGGCAACACATTGTGTCATCTCTTTGGGCATTTCTGATTATACTTCTTTTTACCGACTGTTTGGATCTCCAAAAGCTAGTTTCTGGGAAGGTTACAACTTCCAATGGGGAGTGGTTAACAGACAATGACTTACTGGAGTTGATTGCTAGTATGAATTCAGTCATAGGTCTCCATTGTGGGCATATAGTACTAAAGAAAAACAATTAGCTGACATGATGGCTAAACATATAGCAATAGCATTCAGGGAATAGAATGTATAGATCTTACTTTTCCTATTTGTTGTATTCCTGTACCGTAACTCTTGAATTGAATGACAGCCCATCAGCAGTATTTCAAAAAATAATAATAATAATAAAAATAAATTTGATGCATTATGTACTTCATCATAAAATAAAGAACTTTTATGTGTTCTATTGGTGAACTCACAGAGAGAAGTATCAAACAACTAAAGAAAGCACCATTCCTGAAACTTGTTTTAGCCTATTTATTGAAACTGAGATCACTAATTGAAACTTTATTTAAATAATTCAGGAACATGATCAATCTTTTATCTGAAATTTGCTATTAAGATTGAGGCCGATAATTTGCTAATCATGATTCCATGGTTATTCTAATTGATCAAGTTCCTACTGCACACAATCTTCCATCAACATCAATATGGAAAGCTCTGATTGCTTGGCTAATTGTAATTTAAAATCAAATACCATCCAGTGAGGGGGAAATTGTCAAATTTATTTTCCTTGAGCCATATAATGTTATTAGCTTATATAGGACAGTCAACAGAGATTGGAACTTGTATGAATTGGATATTTCCTTTGATATAAAAGGAGAGACAAAACGAGCCGATTTGTGTCAAATACAAAACCTCCTCTTCTTTGAGATACCTATCTCTATTATTCGGATCATCAAAAAGAAATAATTAAACTACACCTCAGCAACAAAATTAAAATTTGCCTGTTTTCCTCCTATGTTTGAGCAGCGCATCACCCACCTTGGCAGCATCCACACCAAATCCTACATTATGAACCCGTACAATGTTTGCACCACCCAAAATAGCCCCTGTGACAGCGGCAACTGTAGCAGGGTCTCTTGCTGCCGGGTCAAGTTTGCCACATATCTCACCTAGAAACCTCTTCCTAGAGGGCCCCACCAAAAATGGCACACGAGAAGCTCCCAGACTGAACTTCTCAATCTCTCTCCTAACACTTGGCAAATTCGAAATTAATTCCAAATTATGCTCACAGCTTTTTGAGAACCCGATACCTGGGTCGGCAACAATTCTCCACAAAGGTATACCTGCTAACTCTGCAGCACTTACCCGTTGGTAAAACTCTGATGCCACATCCTTACACACATCTCCATAATGCAGATTGTCATGATTTTGCATTGTAGAAGGATCTCCTCTCACAGTGGCGAGGCTAAGTTAAGGCAAGCCTGGGCACTTGCCCAGGCTTAATTTTTAGAAATCAAATATCAAATGTTATGGATTGACGAGGGTGCCTAGGCTTGATATTTCCTGGTGCCTAGGCATGTTCAAATTTTTATAGTGATTCAAATGATAATTATACATTGATTTAATTTATACAAACTGTATAAAATGTGAACTCATTACCATCTATAAAAGATGTAACACTCACGTGATTGGGCCTACATGTATTTCTTGTTTTGCTTAGCAATTGTGTTGGATTTAATTGTAAAAAAATATGCATGGTATTAGAACAATGGGGTTTGAATTGCCTACAATTTTTTCTATGTGGTTAGCTTGTACTGTGATAATTAATCAACAAATTAATCTATAAACTATAATGATCTCCATATTACATATTGTTTTCAAAGATATATAATGAGAAAACTATATAACATTTGAACTATACATTTGTTGCAATAATCATTGCTTGTGTTGAATAACGTTTGGAAAAAATTTTATAATTATTATATTTTTGTTGGTCGGATAAAAAAAATTGCATTTTTGTAATAGAACATATTTAAATAGTTTTTAAAATAATTTTTAATTAAAATTAAACTTTTCTATAAATTTATTTTTAATGCTATATTTAATATTTTATTAGAAATATTAAATATAAGCGATATGGACATGGTTCTATCAATCTGACCTTATCTCAAATTTAGAAATATTAAATATAAGCGATATGGACATGGTTCTATCAACCATGAAAAACTATATGAAAAAATACTTAAAAATTAAAAAAATATATAAAATTCAGTCGGCAAGGAGATTTAAATATGAAGAACACATTGAGCGGTTTCAATCGGTCACTTAAATACTTTGAAATTGATATCTAATTTGCTCCGTCTAATTGCTTTGAATGAAATTAAACTCATTTTCTTGTGTGCCCACACTTAAAATAAGTCTGGACTCGCCACTGTCCTCTCATATGCATTGTGATAAAAGGAACCCCAAGACTTGCAACGACACCAAGAATTTGTGGGTCAAGGGTCCCACCTGACACATCATTAACCACATGGACCCCTCGACTAACTGCCTCAGCAGCAACATCAGCATAGAAGGTATCCACCGATAAGATAATCCCTTTGCTCTCAGGTATGTTTATGATTTCATCCAAAACAGGAATTAGTCTATCGAGCTCTTGGTCAACCGTCAATCTCCCAGCAAATGGTCGGGTCGATTGTGCACCTATGTCGACCATATCAGCACCTTCTGAAATTAAGGACCTGAAATGTGAGACAGCATCCCTCGCTTCTAGAAACTTCCCACCATCACTGAAACTGTCAGGCGTCAGATTGAGAATTCCCATAACATGTGTCTTCTTTGACCAGTCAACCAATTGGTCTCCCAAGGGTAATACCCGTTTTATACCTTCATTTCCAATCGAAGATTCTCCCCCTAATTTATTCCAAATATCAAAAAGTCCATTTTTGCAATTTGCAAAAGAATGCCATGCTGCGACTGTATCATTTTCTCCACTCGACCCCAATAAATCCATCAGAGGTGCTAAAACAAAAGGCCTCTCCCAGATTCTTTCATGCGGTACAGTTAAATTTTCTGAGTTGACACGTAAATTACCATAGAAGAGTATGTCCAGGTCAATGGGCCTCGGCCCATACCGGATTCCACTGGTACGGCCCAACTCTGCCTCGATTTGTTTCAACACTGTTAGAAGGTCGTGAGGGTTCAGCTTGGTGGTTCCCCTGATTGCTGAGTTAAAAAATTTGGGTTGATCAGTCACATAAGTAGGTTCAGTCTCATATAGGCAACCATGTCGAGTGACAGTCACGCCATAATTTTTCATTAATCGAAGGGCCTCGTTGAAATTTTGTATTCGGTTGCCCACATTGCCACCTAGTGCTATAACAATCTCTTGATCAGTTGATTGGGCTTGAATTGAGGCACTTGAAATTGGTCGTCCCACAGAAGGAAATAAGTTGAAAGGCTTAACTGAAGAATTGATAGATAATGAAGGCCTTGGGTTTCTTCCTGTATCAGAATGGCCATAATGTTACGAACAAAATCATCAAATTGAAAATTTACTGGTACATAAATTGAATAAGAAAGAAATAAAGAGCAGGTTGGGTCAATACCAACTCCAAAATTGAATCCACTCTTGGCAACAGGAAGCATCTCCTTCAATGCCTTCTTGATTTTGAACATTATAGAATCTGAAATTGACAACCAAACCAACTTCAGTTCAGTACAATTTAGAAGGAAGTGCATACAGCATCAACCAAACCAACACGCACGCACGCACACTCCCGATTGTACTATTTGTTTGTGGAGTACCTTACTTACTTGAAGAATAAAATAAGGAGGCAATAGTAGTCAGTCCATTGTTGCGACCATGGTTCGGAAAATCTTCAACCACCAATTGAATTCTCTAAAAGGTTACGCCGCTTCTTTTGTGATTCTTCCAACGCCAAGGTGGGGGATGTGAATCTATGATTGATTGATTGATTGAGGATCGGTTTGGGTTTTGGAGAAAGCGTGAGGTGTATTTCGTTTTTTTTTTTTAGAGAGGATAAAGAAGATGGATCAGTATTCTGTGCCACTGATAGGTGGGACCCGATTGGTAGTATGCAGTAATTAGGGAAATGCTCCTACTCCATTATTTATCTTTTCTTTTCTTTTATTTTCTTGGGCTATCTGCTTCTGCTACATGCAGTGGGCCAGTGGCGAAGCAAGAATTTCGTATTAGGAGGGTCCGTAAAATTTTTTTTGTCAAAAATATATGTATGATATAACGTCTAATATAGACATAGTATAATAATAATTTTTAAATAAATAACTCTAAAATAATGTTACATAAAAATTAATGAAAAATCAAATATATATTATAATAACAATAGAAAATCTAAAACAATAATTCAAAAAGTCAAGACAATAAAAAATACAATAATTTCCTACGAATTTTCAATTTTCTCATAATTTTGCATAATAAGTTCATTAGAAATTTCATTGAACACTTATTTTTCTTGTTTTTAGTGCCAATTTTTACATAATAATCCGAATACATGATCTTCTTGTGGTAACTTTTATTTATAATGTTTTAAAGTTCAGATGGAACTATTTTCTTTAATATGAACTTATTCAACAGCATATAGGCAAACGAAATCGAATAAAATTATCAAAAAATATTAAACACAATTGTTGGATGCTTCGCTGCATAATTTTCCATAGCAAACTTTTGATAAGGAGTTCTAAAAAATAAAAAATTAACAAGAGGACTTGTGTATTTTATTTTGCATTAAAAGTAAATAACTAGAGCACTTGTGTATGAGTTTATTTATTTTTTTAAATGACAACTGCATATGCTTCTGTTGTCTAATGGTTAAAAATAGAGAAATCAGAAGACGTCACACTGTAGGTCACTTTTTTTTTTGCCTACCATTGACCGGGGAATCACAACTTCACAAGGGAGAAAGACGTCACACTGTAGCCTGTAGGTCACTTTTTGCAGCCCATTGGTTTGGTTTTGAAGGGTTGCACTATGCAATCAATTATGCATTTATGCAACCAAACATAGCACAATGCAACATAAGACTACATATAAGTTAATTTATTACATTTAGAGAGCTAGGTGTCTTAAGTCATGCATTGGATCTCCAATAAAACAATTAAATTTGTATTGTTATTTCCAACTATACCCTACAATTTGTTACTATAATGAAATAATAATTCATAATTCATAATTTATAATAATGATTTGTTTATGATATGAGATATTTTGATCTTTTGACATAATATATACATGTACTAAGTTAGTCTTTATTATTCAATAATCAAACACCCATTATACATAATACTACATAAGCATTTATGTATTCTTAAGTCATATGACTCCTAACTTTACAATCAAACGGGCCCTCTCAATAAACTTTAAATTATCTGCTGAATTTCAGAACTTGGCAGATATATTGGGACTGGAAAACCCACGCATGCTCCATGCAATTAATTATGCTCTTATTTTCCCAGTATATTTATTTTATTTTATAGTTTACGCAATAAATTTAAGATGAGTATTGTATCGTCTCTTTCAAAGTAATAATCTTTGCGGCCATAATTTTATTCGGGCTGCCATCCTTGCGGTCAAATTGGATATGGGCTGCCATCCTTTCCTTGTCCACAACGGCTTGATCATTTTGAATAGGCAGGGAACTTGGAATCTTCTTCCTACTTGTTCTAGTTTCTTTCTACCAAATAGCCAATAATGTGAACCTATATATATAAGCACTGAAGGGACTCAGCATAGAAGACCAAACACAGGCATATATATATAGTAGATATTAAAGACATGATGATACAAGAAGGAATAGTGATTGTAGGCGGAGGAATCGCCGGTTTGGCGACAGCTTTGGCCCTTAAAACGAGTCGGGTTCCAGGCACGGGTTTTGGAGCGGAACCCCGAGCTTCGAGCTGGCGGTAGTGCTCTCACTCTCGCTCCTAATGCCTGGTTTGCGCTGAGAGCACTAGGAATAGATGACAAACTCAAGCCTTTGTATCAGCCTATCCAGGAGTAAGTAAATTTCAAATTGCTTGAAAATTTTATCATTAAGAAGCTAAAGCTTCACTAATTATAAGTGAATCATATCTTTTCAGCTTGTTTTTCTTGTTCAATTACGTTTTATGTATTAACTAGTGGGGCTGTCGCGCGTTTGCGCGACCTATTTTTCCACTCATCTTTTTGTTGAATTTTACTATTACAGTAACTTTTATTGGTAGTTCATTTTATTATATCTATCAACCATAGCACAAATAGATAAATTATGAAAAAAATAATAAAAAATAAGACGAAATATAGGAATAAATATTGCAGTTTTTTTTGTAAGCTATCCTTTTCTCAGGAGTATTGCTATAAATAATAAAGTTTGAATGTTATGATAAAAGAAAACCACCCAAATATGTATCAAGAGTCAAAAGTAGGATGAATGTCCAAAACGTAATATAGCAGTAAGCATAAACAACTATCATATTACATAATTTTTCGGTACTCAAATCTTGAAAAAAAAAAATCACGGGCATGTTAACAAAATCCTCATTTGAATAGTCGTATTACTGGTTATTCTACTAACAGAGAAATTATACATAGTATATTGAACGCCTTTTGACTAACATATCAAATTCATCAGAAGAATTCATGTGTCTTTAATATTTTAAAATGTAGAAGTGACCACAAAGATAACATTCAAGGAAAAAAAAAATCAAATTTATGTCAAACTAAATTTAATTCAATCAAGCAATCTGTTCAAAATAATGGACTTGCCTTCACCACACTAACTTCAGCCCGCTCGAGCAGAAGCGAAAAACCAAAAGCTCTTCTCAACGAACTTGCCTTTACCATCGCCACCTTAGCTCCAAATTGAGAGAGTCAATAATTGAACAAAAATGTGAGAGTGAGAGAGGAGAGCTAAGGTCTATTCACTTGGCAGAAAACCAAAAAAAGGTCAGAAATATATTCTATAATGGTTCTGTTGTCGGGTAC